>JAMKCH010031548.1:0-16384 GCA_023653785.1 Ophioderma brevispina | reverse complement strand
CCAATATCCCATTTCCTTCAAACTATAGAGTCTCAGAAACTTTTACATTTTGTTTACTGTTACCCAAAAAATAGACCAAAATGTCAACTGGCTAAATGTACTACTCCGTTATATCTTACACAATATCAGATATAAATCTTGATTTATGGGCTTCCTTCTGCATAATGGATAGGCGTATTATACGTTGTCTCCCGGTAAGTTAGCAAAAAAGGCTTGATAATGGCTGATGCATGTAATTGCTACTTATTAAAATTGGACTATCAATCTCACAATAATAGTGTCAATTTTCTCTTTCATCAATCCCCCCTTTTTTTTAAATAATTTTCCCCTGTTTCGCTTGTTATTTTAAACTAAACCAGGAGTTTTTTGTGCGTGGGATAGGAACCACAATTGAACATACAGACTCTCTTTTATCTCAAGCAGAAAAGGTGATTGTTCCACTTACCAAATTAATTCTATGCCTCATTAGCCATGGTCATGAAATTCCATGAGGTTATCACACAAATCAGTATATCTTTAAAAGGTGAGTGACCCGATCATGGTCTAACTTTTCAAGTTTTTCTTCCCTCAGAATCAAAAACCTTTAATGATCAATTTGATTATCAAATTGGTCCAAGCTATGAGTGTGAAAAAGTATTGGGGGCGAGATATCCAGCCGAGCCCCATTATTTTAAAATTCTAGGACTGGTGTGTAGCTAATTGTGGTCCACAATAAATGGAAAACATTTGCCGCTCATAGGAAACATTTCCTTGCTGGTACAATGATAAAATATTAATGGTGCATTTCCTGATCCAACACTTTCTGTGCCAATAGGCTGTTTATTTCACTTCAGTACAGGTCAGTGGCGGGTGTACACGACCAGATTGTAAAAAGCATTTTCATTATTGTTTTTTTTTGGGGGGCGCCTCTCAAATTATACTTGCACACCAATTCTCTATAGACTTCATGTCAAAACCACAATTTTTTAGCCTTTTTTAACATTGGCCATATTTCAAAATTTTGCTCGCAAGCACAGACAGATCTCCCTGAAGGATTAGAACTCTCTCTGATTTCACGCATCCCTTAATTTTCCTTTAATTTGGAAAACGAGGTGCCATCTTTATTTTTAAATACATTCAATTTCCAGTCTCAAATAGTACTCCCTCTAACCAAAACTATTGACAGAAGTTCATTTTCCACACAATGAAAAAGGCATTATCTTACCCTCAATACATGCACACTTACTGTCCTCTACCCACACGGTTTTTTTTCCGACCCTCAAAACTACACCAATTTTAATATTGTAGACTCATGTCTGATAATCATGAGCAGTTTATATTTTATCTTAAACAAGTTCCAACAGCAATAATGAATTAACTTTCCAATTGAGCAGCATGCACTGCTTTCAAGTGTGGTGGAACCATTAAAATGGTGATCAGAAAGTTTCTGTACTTTTTTTATGGAAATGACACAAATAAACACATTGTTCTCAAGGTTCATTGAGTGCCCCCTTACAAACACGATTAGGCAGGTTTAATTCAGCAGATGGTACATGGGGAAATAGGAAAGTCTGGCAACTACTCTATAAGCTAAAAATTGTTTGTTGCTGTTATTTTTGTGTATCTCATGCATTGGTATGATGCACAAAATATATAGCACAAAAATATATTAAATTCTGAGAGTGAATATTAGACTTGCCAAGACTTCATAAAACCAGCCATCGTGCATTTCCCCAAAACTTTGAAATCATGCAAAATTATGTACACAAAAATTGCTTATAACATTATTTAAAGACCTAGAAAGGTCTGACCTTGATTGACCCTCATTCTGTTCCATACCCTTAATTGTGCAACAGCAATTCATTTACCTAAAGGTACACAAAGTTGGGTTCATGTAAATGGAGAGTAATCAGCGATTTTGATATGCTTTTTTTATAGATATAAATTTTTAGTATGAAGTAAGTGTTACCTATACAGAATAACCAAATGCATTTTTTTGCAGGAAGCTACACCACACCATCAAAACTATCTTTAGGCTAAAATAAGGAAATGAGGCTTGGAATAGTGGATTTTTATAATTTATTTTTTCTGAAATGCAATATAAAATCAATTGAAAACTATACGGCACATCGTAAACCCGCATCTTCACCAACGTCATCGTAAGTAACGGTATTATTAAAGGCACTATAAGTGATCCGCCAATGTCAAATATTTGAAATTTGCAGAAATAACTTAAATGTAGAATAGTGTAGAATTCCTCATTCAGTTATTTTTTACCCATTAAAAAAAATGAATAGAAAGAAAGAAACAGCAGTGTCAAAGTATGAATTTTTATTCAATTATGTGTTGTTAGTAAGTGTCCGTACGGACAGTAACAACCAAACTATCAAATTTTGTCATTATGGGCTGCTTTTTGGTCATATCCCTTGTAGGGTCATGTAGGAAACCTGCCTTTGTTTTTTTTTACAGACATGCAAAATCTATTTTTGATGATTTTCTGATTTTTCGATTTAACAAATCACCTGACAGTGCCTTTAACATTACTTATAATGTGTCTGCTTTTTCATAGGTCTCAAGATGTGTTAAAATCTTTGTTAATCTACTCCAGTATTGTGAAACTACAGTCACCAAACATGAGAAGTCATCTTAACTTTTTTGTGTCCAAGTAGTCTGTGTCACAGCCTGGAAACTGATTTTACTACCCACTTTAACATGCTGTGTGGGAGTATATCATTTGAAAATGGGATTAGGTTAGTGGTAATAAATCTTGATTACATTATGAGTGAAGACGCCAACATTGACATGGTATGTGACGCCTGGCCATACCAAACCGGCATAAGGACAAAGACTGCGCTGACGCGCTCGTGCCGCTCGCTTCTTTGCAAAGACCTAGTGTCCAGGGACAAAACCAATTTGGCAATTTTTAAACTGTCCTTGCACAGTAGGCCTAGTTACTCTTTGAAGTCCTCCACATAGGGCTCTTATGACACGTGCCATCACACCTGGTCATCACACACACAAGTTTATCCATTCTAGTCACTGTAATGGCCAGGACTTTCCAGGTCTCATCTCTCATCTGATCAGGGCTTAGCAAGGTATTCCATCACTAACCATTGCCTCCCACTGGGATCATGTTTAGCTCATACAACTTTGTAAGTTACCTCTCCAGTTTAGCAAACTCATCAGATCCTGGCCATTTTCTTCCTCCTTAGTACTGCCATTTTACTTTCTTGACCTGCCGAAGAATGCTACCTCTGTTTTTTTGATGTAAGTTTTTTTAGGGCAGTTCAATAACCTAGCTATCAAAAATGCCTCTTATTTTACAATCTACCTTTAACTTTTTTTTTTCTTGGCAATGCACTTTGATCTCAAATATGCCATCCACCTACCACTCCACTGATATTGCATTAGCATTATTTATCATGTTTGGTGTGGTGTGTTCTGGTATCTAGGATCATCTTAAAAATAATAGGAGGGCTATTTCCTATACAGCTGCAAATGAAAGCTCCTGAACCATGCCACGGAATTGGAGACCGTTTTGGCTCTGGTGAATTTTTCAAAGCAAATCAATGGGACTTTACATGAAAGTTAAAGCGTCAGGATATGTCGCTCTATTCAACAAGCTTGGTCAATCGCTCGCTTTGTAAGTACGGAAATCATGAGAACAAAATGCCCTTGGTGCAAAAAAATACTGAAATGGCTAGTCCTGTTTATCAGGACTCCAGGTATATAGTGCAAATACTATTTCTAATTTGCGAGTATAACAGGTTTATCGAACTCTAGCTTAAGTGGAAAGCCAACATGTTTAAGATAATATAGGTTTTACAGATAACACAGGTTTTACAGAAATAGCAAGCATGACTTTTAAACAAATTTCCATGGACCCTGCTTTTAAATATGCATTTTGTGATCCTGCACCACATTTTTGTAATGGGTTCCATTAGAAGCTGAAAATTGGCTATTTAGTGACACCATTTCAGTTGATTCTGATGCAGTGATTTATGAGTTACAAGCAAATGTTCACAATAAGAAACTAAAAAATAAAATTTCTATAGTAGATTAAATCTGCTCTTAAGATTTGGCAGAAATGCTATACTCGAGCCAAACAAGATAATACAAAAATCTCAACTTTTTCAAGGTAAGTCGGGGTACAAACCCCTTGACACAAAATGCCCTTTTTTTAAATTAAATAACAAATACTTCATTCCTCCCCCCCCGACCCCCATCAAAAAGAAACAAATATTCATATTCATATTCCTAGGTAGGACAGACCACACAATCTCTAGATGAGCAATTCCCTTAAATATCTTAAGCAATAATAGCACATTTTTGATGGAGCGCCCCCAATTTTTCAAAAATTTTACAATTTTGATATTTTTACACATTGCATTGGTAACTGCTAGTAAACTAATACCTGTGAATGGTTAAGCTTGAAAATGTCCTTGTTTTTTTTTTTTTTAATTTTGTATTAAGAAGAATTAATATTGGAGAGCTCCGATAATAATTCAACGGCTGCGGAAACCGCCTTCCAATTGAAATAGCCGGAAATAGCGACATGTACCTGACTACGCTCATCCATTAGTTGTTTTAATAGTTCACCAAGTCACGTTAGAGGTCCTATTCCCTTTGAGGTGGTACTATTCATCAGGGATCGGACATAAAACTTAGCATTTCCAGCCCTCCCGTTACGTAGCAATCTGGGATCGCCAATTCTATTACAAATCGCTTATTTTCTGATTAATATGCATTTTTGCAAGTCTCGGTCTCAGTATAGTTTCCTATACAATTACCAACAAACTGTGCAATACAACTTTTGAAAATTGGGGGCACCTTCAAAAATGTTGCTGTTACTTGCTTAACACACCCTACATATACCAGTGGAATTATACACTTTCCAAGTATTTGCTTTCAATGCTGCCTTATCACTAAAATCTATGACAATTTTTGGATTTACAGTCTAACCCATACAGACCATACAACATTTCAACATATTTACCAAAGATTGACACCTGCTTCTACATTGGAATATTTTAATTGTGGGAAGCCTTTGAGAGTGAGAGAGTGGAGGTCATGCGGGCAGACTGGTCAAACCATTCACGGACATATACCTCTAGACATTGAACTGTTATACTTGGGTATAAAAAAAATAGTTTGTTTGCTGTAACTAAAAAATATGAACGGTCAATCTTTTTTTTTGACTCTATTACTGTTGGTCTAATAAGCAAAAATAATGGTTTAGTCTATGTATTAACTCTGGTCTTAGTAAACCCCTTTTTGGTAACATGTTCTATAAGAAGGGGAGTACAATGACGATCAAGTTGGTATTGCCACAATTATTTATAATTTTCCAATTGATGCTACCAAATGAGTTACCCAAGGTCTCGTCCGTTTGATATCACATTGATTGTCCTTATGCCCAGCAAACTTTGAATTTTCAACTGAAAATAAGGTTAATTTTTCATTTTTAGGCCAAAATCATATCGGCCTCACTCGTGATTTTTGACTTACACATAGTAATTTGATGCTCATCTAAGGTAATACTATACTTTTAACTAAAGAACAGATCAATCTAAAGTTACCCTTGACCCCCAATATCACTTATCAGAACTTTGAGGTCTACCGAGAAGTTACAACCCAGGACCGTGGCTTGGTCCGATTTGGCTTTGTTCACTTTGCTTGCTTTTGCATGAGGGGCACCTTACAGTCCCATGGCCCAGAAGACCACTATTTTTCTCATTTACTCTGTGAAACTTTTAGAGCCAAAGATGTATTTGGATGTTTATGAAGCAAAAAACAGTCCCAATTTGGTTACTAACATTTATGTTGGCATATTCTATCTGTGGGTTTAACAAAACGACACTTTTTATGCTCTTACTCAAAGAACATGACCTGATCATTGGACATGAAACGTTTTATCTCCCTAGATGTTTATATTGATCTCCACCGTTATTGCAAACGAGATGAAAACTTTTTTAATAACTATCGGGTCATTTCCGCTTTAAGGGGGTGGCAACCACCCCCCTTTGTTAGTCAAGGGTTACTGGGACTATAGCTAGAGATTAATCAAATTTGTATACTTCATAACATTACAGCCATTTTTTCTTAAAATCACGTTTATTTTTTATTTTGTAACTTTTGGTGCTTTTACCATCCCAAAGTTGTATTCTCCCCCCTCCCGTAACATTTAGGTGAATTGGAGTTACAGCAAACAAACAATTTCATTAGTAAAGTTTAACCTCACAAACTTTAGAACATAACCCAGAACACTACAAGGAGGCACATCAAAGAGTTCCCTACAGTCTTATTAACGACCTCCTTTGACATTCAAAGTAATAAGGGAGGATTTCACAGACCTCCTTATGGTAGCAATGATGAAGGTCCTGTTTCATGTAAATCCCTGCCTTCCTAATCCTCACTAATGCTGATTATTCTTCAATGTCATCCCATGCCTGGGATCATTGTGTGGCAAATATTGAAAATGACAATATCCTTTGAGGAAGAAAAGTATGTGAACTACATTTTCTTGTTCGTCCTAAGATTTTTGGGAGAGAAAACAGAACACCCTGCAACATTAACATTTTTATGGAAGCAACAGCTATAATATCTTCAATTATTTGTTTTATTGTGGAGAACAGATCACTGGCTTGATCATCTGTCCCATTGCCAGAATTTTTCATCCAAGTACTCAAATGTAGCAGAGCGTGTATCGCTAGCTTGTTTTAAGCCGCGTTGATCACCTGACGCGATTTTTCAGCTGCGTGAAAATCTCATCGATTTTTTTTGTCTCTCGAAGGTCATCGATTATCGCGCAAGTCTGCGAGACCCGCCCGCGATTCCAGATTTTTGTCCGCAAGCGTGACAGCGAGACGAGTTCGCGTAATCGCTGAGTTAAAATGAGTTTAACACTTTTTTACGTTTCATCCAACGAAGTCTCATTTGGCCACTGAGTGCAAGTCCAAGGATCAACATCCCCCAATCGAATTTGGAAAAATGCACACTGCCATCATGGCGAATCTGAGTGACGATCAAAGAGGTGGCAAAATACCCCCACCACAATGACCAAAAGATCCGACTACAAGGATATCATTAAGAAAACGAATTCGTGGGAGGCGATATCTTCCACCTTACTAATTTTGAGGGCTCTAATGGCGCGGCAAGAAGCTGATTCGGATAGTTCATATTTTAGGCCTATGTCAGACGTTGTACCACTTCGTTCGGTACCCATATCCGGGCGGATCATATTGGACAACCACAGCTGATTTGGAAACGATAAGAAGACGAAGGCCTTAGGTCGTATCAGACTAAGACATTTCTATTTTAGTAAGTTTCGGCAGAGAGAAATATGAGATGGCAGTCGAAAGCAACAAAATGATAAGAAACATATTATCCACCGTCAAAGCATAGGATCTAGCACGAGGAGGAACCATCTGGATAGCAAATGAAATTTCTATGCGCTATTTTACCCCAACCTGCCCCAACGTGCATGTGATATTTTCGCGGAAAACTGCGGGCCAACCTATTCTTGAAATAATAAAAATGCTAAAATCACTTTATCCAAATCACTTGTTAAGTTACGCTATATTATTGCATACACGTTGGTAGTAAATTGCGAGATGGAAATAATGCATGAATATAAGCACAAGCCATAATTAGGCAACAGAGACCAGTCTTGCACTATACTGGCAATACCATGAGGTTGGTGGGCACATTTTTATCAGACGTTAGTCTGTATATTGGAATTGGTCTACTTTGAAAATCCAAAAATGTGCCGACAGAAGACAGTAAGTGTGCACGTATTGAGGGTAGGTACTGCCTTTTGCATTGTGAAAAAAATTTGGACTTCTGTTAACGGATTTTTTATAGATGAATCGGTGTTTGTATCTATAAATTGGATATGTTTTATGTTTAAAGTCCTTCTCCAGGGCCGAAAGGCTTGTTTTGTTTTTTTGTGAAGAAAAAGGTGGAATTTTGGACGATTTGTGAGGCAAGTAGTTTCAAGAAATGAAGTACATCCAGAGACTTGCCAATGTGGAATATTCCAGGTTCCTAGATGGGGGGTAATCATCTTGAGAGAAACATATAATAAGTGTGCTCGGAGAGAGAGTGTGAATAAAATATAAACTATTGGGAATCTGAAGGCATTTGGGGATGATTTATAACATATCAGAACATTTTGGATGTATTGCTGAAGAAGAATATAAGTTGTTGTTTTTTATTAATCGGACCAAATGGTACCTTTTTTGCAAGATGGTTTTCAACTTGCATTGTGGACTAAGAATGTTGAATCAATGAAACAAATCCAATACCCCATAATACATTGTGTCACATTATCCAAACTTGTAAAATAGTGTAACATCACAATTTGTACATGCTGTCTGAGGTCTCATCTATTGTGTTATGGGATATGGTGAAATAGATTAAATATTCTAATCTCATAAAGATTACCACCTAATTTGTGGTGTCTTAATGCTTTGCAGAACAATCAAGTCATGAAATCCAATATCCCATAATACATTGTGTGAACTTGTGTTAACTTATCCCCGTATACACAAGCATATAGCAGAATAACACATGTGATCATCAAGGTCCCATATTGTGTTGTAGGATATGGTGCACACATGCATTATAATCATGTTTTGTCCTTGGCCACTGTAAGTGCTCTGCTCCATGGGGCTTCCCTGCTATGCATGTGCCTATACTATTTATTGTCATAATTGGCAATGCTTATTTCTTGCTAACAATATATCAAATTAAAATAATTTGCTTCTGCTGTGGATAGCGTTAGTTATAATCCAAAAAATGTTGTAAATGAGAAAAAATCAGTCAATTTGATATCTTAAACATGACATTTGTCAATATAGTTTTTTGAGGTATATGGAATACTATATGCAATGCTGTGATAATTTTTGGACAATGTCACATTAAATGTACTAAGTTGATCATGATTTTACATGTAATGCAATAATTAAAGCTGCTCAACATTTGAAGAGATAAAGCACCTGGTATTGATGGTGTGAGGAACAGAAATTGTTAAAATGTGGTATTCACAGTTTGGCACCAGTTTAAACTAACTTTTTAATTGTTATATAACATGGCTCATTTCCAACTGCTTGGAGATTAAGTCCTGGACATTATTCACAAAAAGGGTGATAGACATATCCTAAAATATACAGAGGGCATTTGCAGTTGGAAGTAATTTATGTAAATTGTTTTTTGTTTAGTTTCTGCATAATAGGCTTGTGCTTTGCTAATGAGAATAAAATAATCCCAAATGAACAATAGGTTTAAGAAGAAATCACGCACTAATCACATTTTTGTTTAAAACACTAATGACAAGTATTTAAATCGTAATAATAAATCATATTTGTATGTGTGGCTTTGTTGATTTTTCAGCAAGCTTTTGAATACGATTTGGAGGAATGCACTTCTTATAAATTATTCAATAATGGTGTAAATGGGAATATGATTCGTATAATATATGATATGTATAAACAGTTTCCTTACTCTTAAGTGTGAGGGTATTTTAGCGGAGAAATTTTGATTCAACATTGGAGTTAAACAGGAGGCATTTTAAGTCCATTCTTTTTCAATGTTTTTCTTAGTGATTTGCCATCCATTTTTGATAACACATGTGATCCAGTACTGTTAAATAATTCTCCTCTTCATTCTGTTATATGCAATGATTTAATTATAATATCTGAGAGTGCAGGGGGTCTTCAATCTGCCTTGAATAAGTTATATGATTATTGTGAAAAGTGGAAGAGGAAATTAACAGTTTAACATTGGTAACAACTAAATTCTGATATTAATAAGGGTGGTAAACAATACGCCACTCCACTTTTCAATCTTTGGTAATTCTATTTTAGAGATAACTAATGAATATTGTTATCTTGGTTATTAATTTGGTTCCTTCTGGGTCTTTTTCAAAGCCATGATTAATTAAAAGAGAAGTTTCTAAGGCCTTTTTCAAAATTAGAAACAGCTTATATGAATTACAAAGTAAAAAGTAAATGCAGTTTTTAAAATTGTTTAATACACTGATTTTACCAATAATAAGCTATGGCTGTGAGGTTTGGTCTCCATATTACTTAAAAAATCTTATGGATAATTAATGTTGGTAAAAATGTTATCAAGCACCAGGTGAAATTTTAAATCTTAAAAACTTGTACTATATTTTAGGCGTTACACGCAAGTCTTTCTAAATCATGCAGTTAGGGGAGAATTAGGTAGTTATCCCATCTTAATTTTCATGTAACCTTGCAATTAAATATTGGTGGAAGCTAAATGATCTATGCTTATAGAGGTAACAATTCCATTGTGGTTTAATGCATCATAGATAACAGAAAGTGTGGTAAATACTCACTCTGGTCTCAATATAAAACAATTGGCGATATTTAATAAATAGACATGACATTTGGGATAGACCTAAAATGGCAACACACAAACTATTTCTAACATTGTCATAGTGGTTTCTTAGGAAATTTATCAATTACGCTATGGTTAGATATTATTAGATTGCCTCAAGGTAAATTGAGAACTTATGCCCTTTTTAAGAGGAAGTTACTTTGAAAATTATGCTGTATTATAGAAAACCTCTAAGAGCTGCTCTTTTGTAAGTTACGAATAAGTGCGCCCACACTCTCATGAGTGAAAGGCGGGACGTTATTTTTCACCAAAATTACCCTGTTGAACAACGACTGTTAAATTTGTTGACTGTTGGATTCCATTGAAGATGAAGTCCACTTCATTATTGGTTTGCAAATGCTAACAGTCATCGGGAGAGATAAAATTATTTTCTTCACTAAGTGATTGCTCAGCTTGATTTGTTTGATGAAAATAAGGTTTTTTTAAATATAGGTGTGCCTGAATATGACATACTTCTGTTTGTCGCCAGATTGTTAAGATGCTTTTCAGAAAGATCTAAAGGTTGGTAAGCCTATATGAGTTAAAACACTTGTTTTAGCTAGATAAAAATTGTAATGTTAATAAAGATTAATATACATTTATTATGTGTTTTGTATAATTGTAAGTATTTAGAAACTTTTGTCTACTGTCTATATCCTTTTTGTAAATGATTATACCATTTGTATTGGTGAATGTCAAATAATAATATAAATATGTAGATTGGAAATGTGGGCTGAACGCAATCAGAGAAAGTTAGAGGGTTAGCAGGGCACTCAACCTTTTTGGGTACGAATTTGTGTGGCCGACTTCCAACTTAAGAGCTTGGGAACTGATTTGTCTTTTAATAAAAGGGCCCTTGAATTAGAACACAATTGAGGAACCTATGAATCTTTAACTAAAATTTTGTCTCAAATTCAGCTTAGGAAAAAGGGAGAGTAGATAGTGAGATGGCGAGGACGGGGGGGTGAGAACACTCCTGGGAGGATTTGTGTTGCCGCCCGCTTTTGAACTTCGTGAATTGGGAAACTGATTTTGTCTTTAAATTAGGCCTTAGAAGTGGAATTTGAAGGAAATATGCAGATGCAGACGCTAGAACTCAAATTCGGCCAAATTAAGCTTCTGAGGCAAACTTTTCTCAACATGGACCTCACGACTAAATTTGCCTTCAACGAGCTGGGAAGTATTAGTAACTCAGCGCTGGCGTGGCTGTCGAGGCTGAAAATGGGGTATTCGGACAAAGGAGAACCTGGGTGTGTTTTTTGAAGGAGAACCATGGGATAGTTTGGGAAGTGGACCTGGGGTAAGTGGAAGAGAAATCTGGGTTATCAGAAAAGATCATGTGTCATGGAACGGACACCCTTGAGTATTTGGGAATTGGCCAGATTTGGGGTAGTTGTGAAAGGGCACCTGTGTTAGATGAGAATTTTAGGATGACTTGAGAAGGATGCTCTGTGGCAGCTGG
The DNA here is from genome assembly GCA_023653785.1 of Ophioderma brevispina. Lineage (NCBI taxonomy): Eukaryota > Metazoa > Echinodermata > Ophiuroidea > Amphilepidida > Ophiodermatidae > Ophioderma > Ophioderma brevispina. The sequence continues at coordinate 4,539 of JAMKCH010031548.1, read as the reverse complement.
AGAAGGGGCTTCAAGACATATGAAGGGACTTGTTAGTTGAGAGGGACATTGTGGCAATTAGGACTTAGATCACTGGGGCAGGTTTGGACTTAGTTGCAAAGGGGCCCTGGGTTATTTAAACAGGGGCCCTATAGGTATTTCCAAAAAGTTTACTCACACTACAGGTCGCGTCTGATAAGGGTCCGTAACGGAACCTAACAACCCCCCGTCACAATCGCGAAAGCCGAGAACCTCAGAAATGTTCAGTTAACAATTGAAATGAGCCTATGGCCAATCTCCTTGCAGCACAGGCAGCCCAACACCAACTGTGCTGTATACAAATACTTTTCATGTAACATCAATGTTGTTTTGCTTGTACTTTCCATACCTTGGCAAATGATAAGCATTATCTCCACAGCAATTGGACGCAAAGGAGGTCCCATTTCCGAGCCTAAAACACAAGAATTCCTAACCCTACAATATTTGACAATTTCAGCTTGTGCATAAACACTATGCCCATTTTTTATTTACCCTTAACCCCATCCGCATACATTAGCAAGTTCACCCACAGTTTGCGGCCCAACATACGCTTGCAAACCAAAGTTGAATAATCTGCTTTCAAAAGGTTTCAAGTTTGCCCTTGGCTATCTATCCCTCCCAATAATTTTGCTGGAGAAGCCTGGTTCCTGCTACACCACTAGGCTTTGTGCATGTACTTTAAAGGTGCTTGTTTTTCCGATTTATGTGTAGTGTTGTGTTCTCTACTTATATGAGAGCCTGGCACTTAACATACACCCATCGAGTTCCGTGGGAAACAAACTTGCGGTTTTGATGGTAGCGCAATAATGCATGTTGCAAAGCCCCTATTCAATACTGTGCTAAATTGATGGTTAACCACAAAACGGTTGGTTTTTATCTTGGATGAAATGGAATTTGAGGGCTCAAATTTCAGGACTAAAATGAGAAATATGGCCTTTCATCTGATCTCAAATCTATACTACTTCCATGTAAATCAGGGGGTCCCAAGACGCACCTTTAATGGCCTCAGGGGCTTTGGAGATCCCACAGCAGGGGCGTCCAACCTGAAGACCTCGTGTGCGGGACCTCTTTAAGCCAAAAAAAAATTGTTTGCTTGTCCCAACTGATTTTAAAAAATTGGGTCGGTCCGTTGTCGGGAAAGTTTTTTTTTTGTTTCTGTTGGCGGCTGGCTCCCGCATCTCCCACCTCAACCGTACATGCCGCTTTCACATGTATTCAACAGCTCAAAGTCTCGTTTGGAGTCTGTGGTGACCATTGCCAGTTTCAGATGCGGTCACGTATATGCGCTTCAGTGAGACCGCAGCTTCAACGTGAAGTGATTCGTACAGTTTTCTTGGTAAATTTTGATCACGAATGAAGCTGCCGATCTCGACAGTAGAGTTTGCTCCCTTGTACACTTTTCCGTGTTTGCGAGCACCGAAGTACCCGACAAAACGTTCCATTTTCTCGCTAGGTTCTATAGGTTCAGACCTAATTACGATCATATCCGAAAACAAAACATAGTTAAACGACCCTCGATGCAAAAATCTCCATAGAACCCCTTCCGTTTTCCGAGATATTTGAGGTTTATTTTTCATTTGCATGCCTTCGCTATGACGGCCTGATAACGTTAATCTCTCGCGCAGTACTAATTTAGATTACTATCTTTCTGAAGTCTGTGACACAGCCTACACCCTTTCCGGACCGCCGTAATGTCTTGGACGCGCATATTGGAAGTCACTAAAACACCGGGTGATTGCGCAGAATATATTGTGCCCGTCAAACATGTTTCAAAAAGTAAAATAATTTGTGGCTATTTTTTCACAAATATTATACAAATAACATTTGTAAAATGATATTAAAGAATGAAAATGTCATTCACTACTGGTTTATCGTTACTCTTTTTATTTTACACGGCGAATTTGACCAAGCGATATTGTGTATTTTCGTACATTTAACCACGTCAAAAAAAAAAAACAAAAAAAAAAAAAAAAAAAAAAAAAAAAAAAATAAAATCACAATCTCATTCCTAAATGCGCGGTTAGGGGTGTGTGTTCCCAACGGCATTCGAAAGTCTGAGAAATTGCGCTGGAGGTGGAATATTCTCAGTTTGAGGGCATCGGACACGGATGGGGAAGCTTTTCTCTTCAGTTGACATTTTTTTCCGACGGGTAGTTTTGTCAATTTCGGGGTAAAATTGAAAAAAAAAACTTTTTTGAAAAAAAAAGTTTTAGCATCGCAAGCAATGACGGTCCTGTCGGAAAGTGGACAGCAAACAATTTTTTTTGTTTTTGGCCTAAGTATAAGTATGCCTGATGTTTGAAAAAATTTTACCGGCAACCCCCGGGTGCTCACGCTGCCTCCACACCCCAGCTGGGGGGGTACGCTGGTGCCAACCTGTCCCTTTGGTTGAAATATTTTAGACCTCAAGCACTGTTAATAGAATAACGCAAGAAAGAAGTATGCCCTCCTTTCCATCTAGCAATATTTTGTCGTTAACCCCTGATCTGTATTGGTGAAAGCCTTCATGTCATGCTCATCTGAGCTTTGCTCTTCTGTAGTTTAACATTCACAACTGAAAGCCACATGCTAAAAAGTGAGACAAGTACCACTAACTTCTAATGGCAACACCCACCCCAGACTATGCCCACATATCTGCCAAGAAAGTCAACTCAACCTTCATAAAATGAGAGAAAGAGAAAGAGCCCCATTGCCTTAATTCTACTTCCTGTCATCTGGCCCTATAACATCATCCGATGTCTTTATCTGATGAACTACACAACATTAGCTGGCTACACTCATCTCAAACAGGCTATTTCCAATCTCTGTACCTTGTGCCCTATACTACAGCATACCATGACTAAAAGACCTATAGATGCGGGATAAAAAGCTAGCCCAGCAGCTGAAAGTCACTTCAAAAGTACCTGATGTGTTCCCTGACTCCTGTGGCATGAAGCACATAGGTTTAGGTTGCAACTTCCCACATGTTCATGTGCTAAAATGATACAGCGTGTTATAAATATACTTGGGAGTAATACAATTTTGAGGCCCGATGCTGCCAATATTCATTTTTTGACAAGAGTACATTGGCATTCAGCTATTCCATATGCTGTATCTCTTCTGCTCCTATTATAGATTCAATTTCATCTGTCAAAATCATACATTTTACTATGTCTAATCCTTGTTCTTATTTCCTGTACCAGCCTCTATTTATTTTTTCACATGTCCTTATGCAAATTATTTTACCACATGAGATAGCAATACACTGCCAAGTCACTGATCATTAGGTGTTTCCCCCCCCATCAGTGAAAAATGCCAATAAAACTGACTTATGTGAAAATCAGAAAGTTCTAATATCATAGGCTGGGGGGTAGAAGGCCTCAAGCACTATCAGTGATCTACCAAAAGTGTAAAAACAATATTTGAATTTGCGAGAGTAGTTTTAAAAGTGAAAGATTAAAAGTATATAGAAATAGGGGGCGTACCAATACAATCAAGCCCAGGAGAGCAGAATTCACAAATCTCTGCCTGAAAAGTGCCTAAATATGACCAATTGTCACAAAGTGCATGAAATGTGCCCAATTTACCATAATTTGACCCAAATTTAGGCAAAAGATGGCAACAATCCGCTCCAAAAATGGGACGAAAATGCCTATCTATTCCTTCGTCCTCATATTTTAGCCATGGGTGCAACTTAAGCCTATCTTTAAACCCGAAACTTCTGTCCTAAAGTCCTAACTCTAAACCCTTTATCCTAACTTAAGGTAGTGAATATAGCACCCCAGTGGAAATTTTTTTGGGGGGGATTTCCAAAACAGGATTGAACCAAGTGAACATTTACCCACTTAAACCACCCATTCACAATGTGGAAAACCAGGCCTAAGAAACATGTCAATCACATTCCATGGTGATAGATTTATTGTTTCGGGAAAGCCATAGGAGAGTGGTGCAATTGCTCTCCTCTAAAATGAAGAACTGTTTATCTAGCTTCAGTTTTTGAGCTAACTTCTATATTCAGGGGTAAATTTCGCACGAGTCTGCAAGTCGACTCTGCAGAAGACTCGCTGCAAATTGATACAGGCGTGAGTCCATGTGGACTCGCGTATAAACATCGGACATGCATTGATACGCCACTCACATTGAATACTCCAAATTCTTAGTTTAAGACCGATGCAGTGATTGGTAATACCATTTACTATTAATTTTAAGCCAATTTTGGGACTCCTGTCAAACTGTATGGGGCCCTACTACAGAATCTGTGCGAGTCCATTGACTCGCGCAAAAATAGTTGCGAGAGTCCACTTGGCCACGCGGCTCTTACGGAAATTTTACCCCTGTAGAATTTGTTTGTTCATTCTACCCAACCTAACTAGACTAAATACTTTTGATCATCACTAAATAGATGATTTTTTATTCTTCTTCCAGTTCCAAGTAATATTTGCACATAACTAGTCAAGTGTCAAGTTTTAGAGCTTTATTCAGGCAGGCATATAATCAATAGTAAGTCTTGATATTAGACTAAGTCAATGTAATATTACATCA
>JAMKCH010031547.1:0-60719 GCA_023653785.1 Ophioderma brevispina | reverse complement strand
TCAGTAACCTTTTATTTGTCATTTACTTCATTCGAATTCGATATGTGAACAAAAGATATTGTCCATCAAAAATGAGAGTTTAAACTCATATTGGTCGTATTTCTGCCATTTGAAATGCATGAAGTACCACAGAATAGTGCTGTACAATTTTTTCTTGAGTATTACGTTCTTACCTGGTTTCTTCCTTTCAAGCATAACAAATATAAAACTTAACATATTTCACATGAAAACACAACATCATAACACTTGGTTTCGATATTTTACTACCATATATATTTTCTCATACAAAATTGATGATCTTGTTGTTAACTAGCCATGTATGTCAAAAACGCATGCCCTAAATATTGTTTAAGGATAAAAAGTCAATACACATCATGAGTTGTAGAAAGATTTGTGTTTAGTTAATTAATAACTTCCATTTTAACATTCTCCAGGAATTGTACTTAATATTATGTAAGTGCATTGAATGAGCTAATACAATTGAAAATTGTCCAGAAGTTGAAACAGACAAAACATAGACGTGCATTCACACATAATGAACAAAGTAGGAACAACAATGACAAAAACAGCACAAAGGTGACGTACAACTAACCTACCGACAAATAACTTGATAGGACAGACAAGACAAACGAGAATAAATCGATTGTATATTTTCAATTAAAAAACCAAAACGCTTTCATGTATAATTATATTGTATTTGATTGTATTTTTGATGTTGAGATGAAATAAACTTGATTTGATCCAGGACAATAACCAGTTGAATTTTCTCATAAGACAGCTATACACTATTTTCTACTTCATTCTGGCATGATGTTTGTTTGTCTTTCTTCCTTTTCGAATAAATGATAAAAAAACATGGACAAAAGTTAATTGAACACGCACTATAGAAGCTCAAGATTTATTTATTTGCGAATGAGGATAAGTATTTTGCGCTTACGTCATTAAAAAAAGACTTCGTCTAAATCGTAGAGTTGGTAACATCGGAGTCTTTTCAGCCGCGAGACAATTAGGCTATGGGGCATATGCTCTTCTGCGCTGTCGATTCGTAATCCCTATCACGGGAGGAGAGCAAAACCAAGCGTAAATTCATAATAAATTATTAAAATCATATAACTATCCGTTGCCCCAAATAAAACTTGCCCATTTTCTTGAAATTTTCCATTGATATACCGTGTGTCCAAAAAAAAAAACCGCAACACTTTGTCGCAGGCGCCATGAGTTTGAACAAAAGCACGTGACTGTTTATTTGTTGTTGTAAGGTAAGATGGGACTGTCAGCTAATATTCCTGAAAAGTTCATAAAGGTAGGGTCAATAGTTTTTAAGATATGACCCAACAGTCAAGTAACCCGCAGAACCCATTTTACAAAAATGAGCTGGTTAACGGACCACAAGACTGGCAATGAAGAAAAGAATGGCAAATACAATATTGATTGCAACCAACATTTACTTGCCCAAATTTCTTGCAGAACAACTTCTACTGGGTCAAATGACTGCATTTACATAATTATTATGTAACTGATAGTAATAAAACATTAATTAAAACATTAACTTATTGGTGATAAAATATGTTTCAAGAAGATATAAAACTATGACTAGCAGTCCAAATGCGTTGGGCTGCAACTTGCTTATTACTAAAAAATAATGTTACATTCTCAACTTCATGAAAGTAAAACCTATGTTTTCAACACAAAACTCAATAACAATATCAGTATATTCATTCTGTCATTAAAATTTGGGTTAAGATAACTCTTTGTGTGCCGTAACAAAATGATGATGAATGATTAGCTCTAATCCAATGCAGTCTTATTTGGACAATACGAAGAGTTTGTTGATCATACTTCCTAATTCGATCTCAGGATCGTGTGTTAAAATGCATTTTTTAGCTGTTATTACCAATGGAAACATTCATATGTTAATATGATACCAATGGAAACATTCATATGTTAATATGATACCAATGGAAACATTCATATGTTAATATGATACCAATGGAAACATTCATATGTTAATATTTGTTGCAGCACCTATCTTTTAAAAGAGGGGAAAATGGTGGTTGGACTTAGCGAGTCACATTGGTGGTTCTGGGGGAAAAACGTACAGTGGCGTATTTGTAGTTTAATAGCGCCTCAATTTGGTTAAATGGGTCCTGCAGGTTACTTGATTTCTGGGGTTATATCTTAAACAATATTGACCCTACCTTTATGAACTTTTCAGGGATACTAGCTAACCGTACCATCTTACCTTACAACAAAGAATAAGTACTCACGTGCTTGTGTTCAAAACTTATGGCGCCTGTCACGAAGTGTTGCGTTTTTTTTTTGGACACACGGTATTGTCTCGCGGTTGAATAGACTCAGGTGTTACCACCTCTCCGATTTAGACGAAGTCTTTTTTAATGACGTAAGCGCAAAATACTTATCCTCATTCGCAAATAAATAAATCTTGAGCTTCTATAGTGCGTGTTCAATTAACTTTGTCCATTTTTTCATCATTTATTCGAAAAGGAAGAAAGACAAACAAACATCATGCCAGAATGTTGCTGGGCAAGCTTTGACCTAACAACTTTGTGCAGAATTAAAATCCATAACTTATTGCTTAACGTCATTTGTATTCAATTTACCGCGCTTTCAGAAGAAAACTTAGGGTCAACGACCTATATCATATATCATAATGTAAACTGGTTAGTTATTGCATTAGGTCCATGGTTATTGTGAAAGAGGACGGGTATTTTGTTACTCAACCCGAATCGTGGAGGTGATAACACCTGGCTATAACAATGGCTCCGCATACCGGGCCCATTGTAATATCCATTGGTCACTGATATTATGAAAGAGAAATTGATGTGACATTTTATTCATTTTTAAGAAAATGTGGTAGTTTTATTTGGGGCAACAGATGGTTATATCATTTTAATAAGATATCAATCATTTTACACCGGGTTTTGTCTTACCCTTTGAGGGACTACGGAATTTGTTATGAAGCGTGTCATTGGTCTACGGCCCATAGTCTAAATTAACAATGGTCCTGCACTCCAGATGAAAAGAATCTGAAGTGTTTTTCTACACCGCACGGCCGGTAATTGAATATCTTTATCTCCAATGTTTGCTAAAGACTATGGCGGACTATTGGTTACTGATATTGGGGGAAATAAAATGAATGCATGTTATTCATTCAAGAAAGTGTGCAAGTTTTATTTGGGGCAACGGATAGTTATATGATTTTAAAATTTATTATGAATTTAAGCTTTGGTTTTGCTCTACTCAGTGATAGGGATAACGAACGACAAAGCAGACGGGCATGGCCCATACCCTAAAAGTTTTATGAGGAAGGTAGTTTTTTCCTCAAAGAAATTAAAAGGACAATCATTTACTTTTCAATATCCACAAAAAAAGAGAGAAGATAATTAATCTTTCAATGATTTGCTGTGTAAGTTCGTGCCTAACATTGTGAAATGGAGAGTTGAGTGTGGACTGCTTGGTTTGTTACTTTCTACTCTAACCATGAAGTGATCGACTATTTTGGTTAAATCTTTTTGATGGTTCAATCAGGATTCTATTATCTGGTGATACCCTAGATTAAGAGGATTTCTACCATCGACGGATTATAACATCGCCAGTGAATTCCATGTTTAAGCATCGCACAACAAACACACGTAACACAAACCTGAACTCCAATTTACCAATCGTTTAATTGAGCACAGAAAGTCAGTATGTCGGGCATCTCGCGTACCCCGCACAAGAAAGGGCAAGCTATCCACTAATGTAACATTCAATGAATTTCAGAAATGCTCGTATAAACACATTGGTCTATTTGACTTTTGGTATTTCTCAACCGTGTGGTAAGAAAGATTTTATGTATGCAGTAAGGACCATTGATTTCACGGGATCTTTTGCGATGATACCCCGTTCACACGTACGGCGGTCCGGAAGTGTGTAGTCTGTGTCACAGACGTAAAAGATATTTCTAAATAGTACTAACACTGATGCCGCGAGTAGATTAACGTTATCAGACCGTCATAGCGATGCATGCAAATTAAACTAAATCTCATATCTCCGGAATACGAGGGGTTTTCTATGGAGATTTTTGCATCGGAGGGTCCGTTACCGATTTTTGTTTTTCATATTATCGTATGGGGGTCTGAACCTATAGAACCTAGCGAGAAAATTGAACGTTTGTGTCGTTACCTCGGTGCTCGCAAACACGGAAAGTGAACACGCAATCGCTACGGGGCCGCATCCCTTTCCCACAATTTGTCTTTCGGTATTATTCAGTCTTGAGAATTTCCAAACGATGTTTTTGCAATTTACTTTTCAATTTTAGAAACAGGAATATACTTACTTACCGAACGCCTGTTAGTGCACGCGAAGATGTGCCAAAAAACCCAACCTTATCAGTTAAGGGCAGCTAACAATATTTTATCTCTTGGTCCGGTTTTCGACATCGTCTGAATAAAGGCACCGGACGCTTGTAGACGCATTTTTACGGTAATGGTCAATTAAAGCTTAATACTCTAAGAAAAAGCCGAGCAAAATATAACGCATGCGTATAATTTTATTTTTTTACATCAAGCTTTTGTCCACGAGTTTTACTTTTCGAGTAAATTGAGACACCCTGTATACAAGCCGTCACTAGAAATCTACAACATTTTTGTGTCTGGCTGTATAATGTCCGTTTATACACGTCGTATTGCAACCATGGTAGGAGATCTTGAAGCCTACAGACTGAGAAATAATAAAGATTGATAAATCGTTGCCGCTTTACAGGTCTCGTATCACCTATTATTTTATGCATCGATCCCATATCAAGAGAGTCATACCTGTACATGTTTTTCACAGTCAGTTTGGAGAAGTGTAGATTGCTACCCCTGACTGTTCCAAAAATAATAGATACATAGAATAAATGATCGATAATTAGAGTAGAACTCTACTAATATTGGTAAACTTTTATTTTTGTTAAGCATTTGGTACATAATCAGTTACTATTTTCTGTGATTTAATAATCATCAAACATATTGTAACAAATATCTATTGTAGTTTTTCACGAAAACAACCATGTACAAAGACCTCTATGACGTTCAATGTTTGTATATCTAATCCCTGCCAAATTTCCGGGCAATTTTACAGTATATATACTGAAACTTCAATGCTCGTTTCTCAAAAAATGCTTGATATGGTTTCTTGGTTACTTCTCATGTTTTTATTCAACACGAAAAATCATAGAAGCAGAAATTTTATATCTTGTTTTATTGGCCCTCCATTTTTCTGATTAAACTTTTAAAATATTATTTTGCTCATTTCTTTGAGAAAATATTTCTCAACCGGAAGCACTTTGTTTACTATAAAAGAGGAAAGGTGATCCCTAGATTGTTTTATGCACAATGCACCTGTTCTATAGATTGCACCATAAGGGAAGGGGAATTCCCCAAGAATGCTAAACTTAGAAAACTGAATCACTTGTTTATGCTTTTGAGATCAAACATGTAAAGTCAGGGAATTTCCCCACACAGTTATATATGGAAAGTGATGTGATTCAGGTTGGTTTATGCATGATTCTGTAGGTTAATAGCTATTTTTAGACTGGGAAAACTTTTGAAGTCGGTAAATGTGAGATTTGAGTTAGTCTCGCGGCCTCAGTTGAAATCAGGAGCTGAACTATAGCTCTGGAGCTATACAGTATAATTTGAGCTAGTTTTACTCTACAATAGTGGTAGATTTGGAGTTCTACATCTATGCCAGGATTTAATATTTTGGATGCGCCGGAGCTTGATAGCTAAATTGTCTGCTGTCGTCTGTTTAAGCCAAATCTTCAGTTTTCGGAACTACAAGGATTCCGATTTGTTGTCCTATATGAGGACATAAGCGACATGACCTGATGGTGGGTACATATTACCTGGATTTTATTATGTGGAACATTAGCGTCGTCGAGGGAAAGCCCCGGCGTCTTGAACTGCTGACAAAGTTACTTTCAGGACTGAGAAGATTCCAATGGATAATATTTACCGTAGAATTATAAGGACTTTGCATGCTGTCTTGGAGTCTTCGCTTTGAGACATATTATCGTTACTGCAACGCGACTTTTATTGTAGACCAATGAACTCTGAGTAAGAATTTAGAATTGTTAAGTGTAATTTTGAATTGTATAGATTACTTGGTCCTTGTAAACATACCAAATTCTTGAACCAATTACAATCATAAAATCGGTTATATATATAAAATTCAGATCACTTGTGCACAAGGCTATTTTGTTTGTGTTTGAAAGGTATTTCTGACCTTTTACGTCTACGAGACGTCATAACAAGATATATATAATATATATATATATATAGATATATATATATATATATACATATATATATATCTGAAGATCGTACCCGTTGATCGTAAGTGAGGGTAAACCGTGAAACTCAGAGTAACGTTTGCCTTTACAGAGGTCTCATACTTTGTAATTTGGTTATTACGCTCCTCCTGTAATTGGGGAATTGAGCACTCTTAATTCCAAAGATAGTCCCCTGTAAATAATACTTTTCTATGAGTTATATATAGATAATATATCCTATATCTCTATAATCTCTATAAGAATATATATATCTATACTATATTTATATATCTCTATATATTATAGTCATATTCTATGCCCTACTGCATGGATCGATTAAATGATGTTATGATTGATCTTGGAGTTCATTGATACCATGCCGCCAACATAGTTGGGGGGGGGGTGGGGGCTAATGTTGCACCCAACAGCAGGGGTGACAATGGCACGTATGAATGACATGACTTACTTGGAAAATGGACTTTCGAACTTGAACGTTTTGCACGATACCCGCCCGTGACGAACTCTGGCTTCTCCCACAGAAGGCCCAGGTGAGTAAGTAAGAGACAACACGCCAGAAATATAACACAAGCGTCACTATGGTTACAAAGATACTCGCTCTCCTGGCTCTTTTGGGTAAGTTTTAATCGATTATATTGATGATATCATTATTATTGATCTTGTGTATCGTATGTGAGAGAGATTTAAAATGAATGTTTTTCTTTCCATATATAGTGAGCTCATTTCTGTATATCCCTAACGTCCCTTAACTGCATTTAAATGCACTTGTCAAAATCACAAGCGGACCCCTGCCTTGGATTAGGGGGAAATTTCCCCCAGATACAACAAGAAAAATAACGCCACCTCCCATTTTTGCAGTCTTGAGATGTTCCTCTGTACCGTATCCCGTATGCGAAATTTCTTTTCTTAGTTAACTTGCATGTATTACAGCATCATCTTTAATAACCACAGTTCACTTAATAACATGATATTTATTATTTCTATTGTTACATATATCTATTGTATATACGCATGAGTCTGCCTTTATTCCGTGAAGGTTTGTACCGTGTAGTCAGAGAGAACGTTCATGTGACCGTGCAGTTGAGAAAATACACATTTTTTTGCTGAAAATAAAAGATTTGAGTGTGTAGAATAAGAATCTGCCGGGTGCCACCTGGGCATCCTTGGCGTTTTGAGAAATCCAAGATGGCGTCGCCATAAATGATAATTATCTATTCAACCCTATATTATCAAACTATGGAGTTACTAGATATACTATAGGATCCAATGAACAAGTGTATGGCACTTGTAACATTAAGTCATACTTCAAATTCAAAATGGAAGCCAAATCAAATGCCCTATATAACACAAATACCTGCGATAAAAATTAGACTTGAACAAATTTGTCAAAGAACCTCAAATGAGAAAAATACCAGTGTCGTTTTGGCATTTATCAATCATTAAAAAGATTTAACAGTGACCTCTTCGTCTGGCCTTAACATAAGGGGTCAACAATTTCAACACACACACATCGCCTATATAGCTTCGCAGGTCAAAATTCCAGTTGATCCCAGTTAACACTTAACTGCATAAGGGGGGCTTCTAGGGGTCCATTTTCTGTTTTTCGGCCGGCGTTATTTAACGCTGCGATATGTTTGGTTTATATTTTTGTATTTGTCTAACTTTTAGTTGCGCTTGCATTGGTGCAAAAAAATCAAATCCATCGCGTCGTTTTTGCGTTAATTAGCATGGGTCCCTAGGAGCCCCCCCCCCTTATGCACTAACGGAAGTGCCCATGACAACAATGAAAAATCTTAATAGAGTTACTGTGATTCTCATTTTCATAATGCATACACCTAGTGACATAAACAAAGTAAATAAATTAATCAAAAAAATCTTGGAAAGTATAGTAGGCCATTGCTGTCATAATATTTTATATACATTATATAGCGGTTTACTGTAGGAACCTATGGTAAATTATACAAGTAAATCTAAAAAATATAAAATGGCATGAGACATTTATTTTTCTGCTTAATATGGTAAATGTAGTTCATTCTTCACCAATTAAAACAATCACCAAAAGTCTAGGTGAATCAGTGCCGTAGAAAATGCAGAAACGAATTAGTGTCTTTTTCGCACATTTTGACGCAAATTAAAATCAATGTTTTGCCCCTAGTTTTTCTTACTGAACAATTGTTTTTAATTTTTATTTCTTTATTGTTGATGTCTTTGAATCCTTTTAATTATGTGGTGGATTTCATCTAAAAATTCTTTAGGAAAGTGGTTATATAATGAATGGGCCCCTAGGACCCCCCCCCCCTTATGCACTATCGGAAGTGCAAACTGGTTTCAACCAGTTGAAACCCAGTTGGTCCCACTTAATTATCCAGTTGATGCAGTTAAAAAAGTTGATTCCGTGACGGGAAATGGAACAATTTTCAACTAGGTTTTGTAGTGACCAGTTGAACTCAGTTAAGACCAGTTACAAACAGTTGAAACCAGTCACTACCGTCACGGAAAATGGACCAACTTTCAAATGGGTTACCTGGTGCTTTTGTCAAGGGCACAGTCAAAACTAGTTCCTCTCTATTTTTATTTCATTCGCAGTGATTTTGATTGCAACATCGTATCAAATGCTGCGTTAAAAATCGATGTCTGCTAAAATGTATTTATATATTTGTACAAGCTAAAAACAGATTCGTTATCGCTTTGTTCAGTGATATCTTAAACTGATTGTTGACATACACGTTTTATTGATGTACTTGTTCACAGTTCTTATTATAATCGATGTTAAACAATGCAATTCGAAACTTGGCAAGCATAAAGCTAAATAGTTAACACCTTGTAAAACAAGGTCGTCGACATTTTAAGTTCATTATCATCCAGTTCCTGTTGAATTTACGCGACGGTGGGGTTCAATATACAACGTTGATTTTGTTTAAAATACAAAATTATAAAACTGATGAAGTCCTATCAACATAAATATTTGCATAGAAAGCCACAGGAAAGGGCATACTTTTTGTCCCTATTTAATTTGATTTGCCTTTGCGATTTAGAATGTACAACATACATCTGGCATCTATAAGGGTAACTTACCGGTATTTAAGCGGTTTAACATAAAAGGGGGAAATCCTGACACGTATCCTCGTCTTATTTTAATTTTTTGTTAAATTCTGCCTTTAACCCGGCAGATATTACAACATAGTCCTCGAATCTTAGTATAATGCTGCTCAAACCTGGTAAAACTTACGCCAAGCTGAAATTTTCAAGAAAGATACCAAAAACTATGAGAAATAACATATCAAAAGTCACCTAAAATCTCTCTTGTGCTAATTAAGGAATAAGGGTAAAGTTTGTTCGAGGTTCAAAATGGTTCAATTGAGCTACATCGTTGAATATGCATTATTCTAGTCACACTGAAAAAGAAAATGTATGGTTTGCCTTATCTATAACTTTAAAGTTTAGGAATACAGGCCAACACTTAATTGTTTACGGTCATCTTGGGATAACATTTTTCCCATTTTAAAGGTGATTATTTCAATTTATGACTATTGTGTTTGAATTTGTTATGAGAGCCTAGCACTTGAATACGCTCACCATCCGTCAAACTCTAGAAAAACATCTTCTTCCCCAAACTTCGAGAATAGGATTCTCATTTATAACCCTACTAATAGTTTAATTATCTGTGTTACTCAGTTCCCACAATTTTACGTTAGCTTGATTCTGGACCGTGAACAGCTTCGTGACTATTATTCAATAGACAGGTTGAGATGTCATGCGCGGGGCTTGTACTTTGGAATGTAAAATCATTTTATTCATGTGTTATCAAAAAACGAAGTTCACTTAGATTCACGTATGGCATCTCAACCAGCTTACTGTTATGATTTGCACTCTGACCTGATAGATGCTGTAAAAAGCATGTGTAAAATTCATATAGTACGATTGCAAAATGTTTACAAATGTTTTTTTATGAAAATATGTCAGATTGTACAATATATTGTGGGGCTGGGGTGTCTGAACATTTAATGTTTGATTATTGTTTTACCAATCTATATTATTTTATATACCTTGACAACAATCTCTGGTTTTGATTGTGAAATACGCGTTAGTTAAGGTGTTATAATGATTTTATGTAGTGGGCTCTTCATTGCAGTCGACAACTTGTGCAGAAACGGCCGTTTACTTTTAAAATGAAAACATTGAGTTTGGATAATTTGCAGTTGGGAAGGGAATTTATTGGTTAGGATTAGGCCCTTACTAAGATCTTGTCAGACTCGTCACATGCAAATGTTCTCCATTGGCCATACCTCTGTGACCACTCTATTCGTCTATATTTTCTATAGGTATGTGGGAATTCATATTTTGAAGAATCTCTAGTTTGTGAACAAGGTGATACAAAAAAGACTATCATATGCCTTCAAAAGTGGCAATTGGCTTGTACCAACCCTAACTCCAAATTCCATGTCTAAAGCTTTTTAGGTTTTGGGACAATTGATATAATCGTAGCGTGCGTGCTTTTTTTTATTTTTATAATAATAATAGTCAGGGACGCCTATAGACAGCCCTGTTAGGTTTATTAAAGGTGCATTTCGTGATGTCAGCACCTTCTCTTTTATTCATTGTTCACTAGATATCCGTGAGAAAACCTTATTCACACAATTTGAGTTGATCCCGGTCTTGCGGTTTTGTGTTATGAGCAGCTGCTTGTTTCTCACGATCACATAGGCTACTGTGGGGTAATTTCTGTCCGTTTACGGACAGAAAATACAAAATTGCGGATTTCTTACAGATACGACCGAATTTGCACGTAAGATTTGGTACACGTGGATTACTAAGGCTAACGGTTCGGATGATATAAAAATCTCAACCTTTTTAGGTAAGTCAGGGGGGCTAGGTTGTGGATCACGAAATGCCCCTTTAAAGTAAGGTGTCCCTCACCTAAGATACCATTACAAGTCTTTTAAGTGAAAGCAACCGGTAATAAAGGTAGATTGACAAAAGTGTTGGGTTGGGAGCTTTTAATTGATTATGCCGACTACATTATAGGGTCTTATGCAGATGATAGATGATTTATATTTCAAACACGTTATGGTGTCACTCTAATTTTGTCTTTATCTCATATCATGTGTGCAGGTAAATTAACACTGTGCAAAGCTGCTCCAGGAGGTGGTCCCATTAGTAAGTATCAATCACTAAAATCCTTCATATTAAAATGGACACTTGCAGTGACACATTAGGTACTCATTCCTTGGTAGGAATTTTATGAAAAACGGTTAAACTGTAAATAAAATTGTCTCAAGGCGTTATTGTAAAGGTTAGGTTTAAGGATCTATTTAACAACTCCTCTAATTAGCACATTCAATTGTTGAAAAATGGTGGGGTACTGGTGCACTGACGATAAAAGAAAACCTCTCTTCATTTCTTTTTAAACCTCATCCAAGTGTCTACTTGTTTTGGGATCAGAAAGTGGGATGGATGATTTATCTTACACCCAATGCAAATTGTAGTTAGTGAGCGTACAAGTATCTCAGTAGTTTTCTATCGTCTTCAACTATTATAAATTTTCACAAACTTCTCCCCCTCATCAATATGTCTCCAACAAGGTACTCTGTTTTCTAAAAGACTCCTTTTACCTGATTGCACGCTTCACAGAAAGAAACAAGCACAAACTTGTACTATATGCCTACGTAATAAAAATGATAGTTTTAATATTTTCTACCTTTGTCTTTATTTTTATTTATTTTATTGTATGTATTTATAACTTTTATAATAGCAATCTGTAGCATGGCATACAATGATGTGTTAATTACTACCCCCTATCAATTTCTACTACAATTCATTCACTATCTCAAACCCCGTCTCAAACAGATTTCCCCTCATTTCTTAATTGCGTAACTTTCACCTGTTGTGACGTCGCATGGTCGACAAGGTCAGAAACACCCTTTAAACACAAATGAGCCTTGTGCACAAATGATCTGAATTGTTTATAATAACACCGATTTAATGATTCTCATCAGATTGTTTGGATCGTTGCTAAGATCAACATCAGAGTTTTCACAAGCTCTGGATAACAAATTCAATAGACCTTTTAGTGTTATGAACATAATGTTAGTATTAGAGCAAAGGAAATTAACAGAAAATAAGTTACCTTTAGCACCAACAATGAATTTACTGACATTATTCTTCCCATTATTAACTTTAACTACTTTAGTTAAATAAAATTTAACTACTTATTTAAATAGTTATTTATTTTAAGGGGGTTCCTAGGGACCCCCAAAATTTGTTTTCGCGCTGGCCGCTTTACGCGTGGGATTTTTGCGGCGAAATTTTTTGTAATTGTCTGACTTTTAAATGCGCTTCTTTTCATACCAAAATAATTAAAATCGGCCAAGCCGTTAATAAGATAATTAGTGGGGGTCCCATGGAACCCCCCCCCCCCCCTTGGGCACTAACGGAAGTCCATGGGAGATTTTTTTTTTAAAAGTCAGAATAAAAACCGAGAACCAAAGCAATTTTTTTTTTTTTTTGCTGATATAAGTTCACACATACATGTAAGTAAACAATTATTAGTAACATTAAAAATAATTAACCCTTTATGTGCTGAAAACAAACAATTTCATCATGTACGTTGCCAAACCGTTACTGCACAAACTCTATGGGAAAATGACGTGTATTTTGCAACACCTGTAAAAGATACAGGATTCCCTAAAACTGCTGGTTTTGTGTTAAATATAAGTAATTTGGGTCTTCTAGCATAGAATATCAACATAAAATAAGTTTCAAAATTTTGATGTAAGCGCAAGGCTCATTTGAATTTTCCGGTCTTTTTGCCCAATTTTCGCGTGTTTTGAAAACAATGTTTTGCCCCTAATTTGCACCCCAAATAACAAATCTCATTTTTTATTGCTGATTTGGGGTTGTCTTATGATCCTTCACATGTGGTATAAATTTCCGTTCAAAAATTCCCTTCCCTCGGGAAATGGTTTTCCTCCCTTAGGGGGGGGGTCCCATGGACCCCCCCCCCCCTTGGGCACCAACGGGAGTGAAAACCCCTTGGTCACTTAAGTGTTAACTACTTAAATAAATACTCAGCATTAACTTATGTTATAGTCATCAGTGATCATATGTTGCGCCAGCTACGCTCAAGATGCCTCTGGACTCGCCTGTCCTGGTGAATGATATCATTGTACCAAGGGAAGACGAGACCTGATGGTATGCTAGTGACAGAGAACAAAGTTTGTCAAGAACACTTAACAGATGGTGATATGGACCCTAACAATCAACAAAAAAACTTTTCGGGCTCGGAACTCGGGTACGGAACAAAGAACGATCTTCAAGGAGGCAATTGTTGTACGGCACGATTACGAAAATCACGTGAATTT
The DNA here is from genome assembly GCA_023653785.1 of Ophioderma brevispina. Taxonomy (NCBI): domain Eukaryota; kingdom Metazoa; phylum Echinodermata; class Ophiuroidea; order Amphilepidida; family Ophiodermatidae; genus Ophioderma; species Ophioderma brevispina. Next base: position 47,024 of record JAMKCH010031547.1, on the reverse strand, counting down.
GAACCACTTCATAGGGTCCCATTGCCGCCTTTCTCATACGTATCCAGTACACATGACAGTGGCGATGATCTGAATACAGCAAAGGGTGAACAAGAGAATCCCCCGAAAATTGTCATCGTCAGCCTCGTTATTCTAAGGTCAAGGGTAATGCCCATGTGTGTAGTCTCGGAAAACCATAATTTGAATGCAATGGATTTAGAAAACGTTTAGATTCCCATTTATACACGAATCCGACGGCGACTATTATCGCCCCCTACGCCGTGGGCGGCCACTCACCATCCGCCATGACTGGGGGGCATCTTTTGGATTTCTTCTCCGTTTACACCACCCCCCGCGTTTACGTTCTACGTGTTACCACAAAGAACCGATAATTTTGATCAGTTCTGACGGCAAAAACCCACCACTATTTCAAAACTGTATCCATTTGTATATCGTCATGGGCGGCTCAGGAACAAAAAAATGTAAATTTTCTTGGCTGCACAAATAGCGATAAAAGTTACAAAAATGGAACGAACTGCGTGCGAATTCACTCGCTAAGAAACAATCATCGTATCCATTCCAGTCTAAATACCACATTGTAACTCGCCGGTAATTTTCACGTGTACTGATAATCCAAGCGTAGCACATTCCATGCCCAAACGAGACTAATTTTGTTCAGATCTCCGAAATCGCTCACATAGTAGCACGAAGTGTCTTCAAAACACCACACCCCAATCGGAAGAGGTCACGTTTTTTCAGTTTCAGCACATACGATCGGTCTTTGGGACCTATTCAATTTTCCACGTTACCGGATATATCAACATCTATTGTTACTTTTATTTTTGTCTGGATGTTTGAATTTTACGAAAAATTATTGTTTCTCTTCTTCTCCACTCTCGGCTGTTTTTACCAAATTTTTAACACGTATTCTAAGCGTTCATTTCTCAGTCACGCAAATTGGGCCGAGATAAAAACCTTCAATTTTAGCAACAACATAGACACTTTGCCCTGGAAATCATTTAGGCATTCCTTACATCATCCTTCCATAAATCCGGGAAATAAACGGTGAAATTTTGTTAACAATTGCAAAAGAGGGTTGTAAATTCTATCAGGATTATGGGCTTACTATTTCGTTCGTTTAAGCAATATGCTGCGTGTGTGTACTGTGTATGTGTGTTTGGTGGCCCGTGATGCCCCCCAGGTCATGGCGGCGACGTAGAGGGTATCCTTTCGAGGCTTCCCCCGTCGGATTCGTGTAATACGCATGATCAACATGATCTAGTGAAATCGCCCAGAATAATTAGTTTGCCAGGAGTACAGACATTTCCTCAACGAAATACTCAAACTTAAACAAACTGAGATGTACGCGAGGCCATTAGTAAGTAGTAGAATAGTTGATGTTTTAAATATTATGGCGGAGGTAATTATAAACAGTTAAACACACCGATACCACCATGCAGAAACACTGAGCGTCTTGTTGCAACTGGAACCACACCCTCTTCATTATGTATATTTCACTTATAATGCCTCTTTTCTCACTATTTGAGGCCACAGCTGATACAGTAGAAACCAGGAAACCATTTGAGTCCCAACTTTCTAAGATTTTCCATCTTGGATGACCACATAAATTGAAATATTTCTCAGCTGACTCCTCTTGGATTTTTGTCCACTCCACACTACCAACATGAACCAGGCATAACCCCAAACTAAAACCACACTGAGATTTGTGACTTTGCAGTGTTGCATAGCACTTGTAGTGTACTAGTGATAGCCATCTACCAAAGAACGTTAGCTGATGAGCTACTCCACGATTAACTACTAAGCGATGAGACCATGTAATCTTTTTACAGATTTCCTACAACAACATAGAACACTAAGAGGAATCTTAGTATACGCAGGAACCCCGTCAATATGGTACTAGTGGTGGAAAACAAAACTTTTCTCAAACCAAAAATTCATTAATCAAATAAAAATCAAGTAGACATCCGACATAAGTACATCTTCAAAATGCTCTGTTAGTGTTTGGGAATGTCCAGTTTTATAGAAAATAACAAATTACAATACTACCAATATTCGTCATATATTGCTGGATAGATACAGATGATTTCATCGTAGGTGAAGTCACACTTCCGGGTACAATTTCTTCTTATACAGACGGAGGTGGAATTGATATTGTTGCCTTGTTTGAGTACAGTACTCCCTGATCACTCAAGATGCTATGGTACTACCGTTTGATCAAAAAACAGAACCTTGATGCTGATTAGTTCAAGATCTTTAGGCCAGTGATACACCCTTTACTTTCAAGGTAATTCAAGGACTTGCGTAGACAACAATTCCTATTGGAGAGGAAATTATGAATCAAATACTGGACTAACCTTGCCAATATTTCGTCCGAAATACTTCGGACTTCATCAGGCAACTGCGAGTTTCCCACAGGTTGTCACTTCAAACTGCGGGATACCAATTAAAGATGATCCCATGCATGAGAGAGCTGAAAACGTAAGCCCCCTTTCTTGTTTAGGGACGGGTTTTCCACTCCTCCCAAATAGCTCCCGCGGATACCTCGCTGGAGCCAATTGTCTTCACGATCCAAAATGACAGTGTCCTCCAATCCACTATGTGTCCTTTTGCTTGTGCAGCCAGCTCCAACACTTGCAGGTTTATACCAGTTGCCATTGAAATACAGCTTTAAGAAACTGAACTGATTCATGAAATGCCTACTGACCATTTTGAGCAACGTACTTTGACTTTCTGCAGTTTTTTGCAAGCAATTTTCACCTTATTTCTACATTCCATGATTCTACTCTATTCCTCATGGTACCATTAGACATTATAGAACAGTAAACGATGCCAACTCATTGGATTCATTGGACTTGTGCTGGTGTATATTGATGTTTCTCTCACCTACCAAACCATTGAGTAAACAACCCAGTATCACTTTCAACCATATAATGGTACTTACACAACAGAATGTAAATTGCTTCCTTTAAAGGATGAAATCGTCGTGAGCAATAGCAGACTTACCAGCCCCTTGGATAATATTTTATCTCCTGGAAGAAAAAAGGAAGAGTTTTCAACCTACGCATCGTGGTTGTAGAACAGCCTTAAAAGTGAAACTGAAATGAATATCAAATCCCTTGTGCTAATACATCCAATGTTCATGTCAGTCCATAACCTGAATGTGTGTCATGTGTGTCTGCTTCTTTTGAGCATGCTATAGTAGTTGACACAGTTAGAAAGATCCCCTTAGTCAAACACCACTTCAACTGAGAATAACATAACTTTATCACAATTTTGGTCTGAATTGTGGATACTTGCTGCTGTATTTAATACAACTCAGTGGAAAGATTATCCTACTTGGTGATTTTAACTTTCATGGAACAAAAGGAAAAATCTGATGTAAGTGCCATTCCTTCATTAGTGATGGAGCCGGGCTCCATCAGCATGTTATAGGACTAACTCACAGATTTGGTCGGTCTATCTCGTCCCGAGAGAATCCATCAAATCTGTTCTGTTTGGGCCCAGATTGTCCGATCATAAATATAATCCTGTGTAAGGTGAATGTCAACAGACCTGTGGATCAGAAGGAAGTGATCTCCATCAGAAAGGTTCAAGAAAAGCAGCATTGACGAATTTTATTCAGACTTCAGGCAACCCCGGCAGGCAACTTTAGTGTCAAAAGGCAATAGACATGACGTTGATGAAACGTTTCATTATAAACTTGAATATTCAATTAGGACAACTCTGGACAAACATGCTCCTGCAACATTAAGAATTCGTAGCAAAAGAGTCCATCACCATGGTAAATGCTAATATACATGAGGCCAGGAGAGTCCGTCGCCGTCTAGAGAAAAAATAGCGAAAACCTGGACTGAGGTTGGCCCATCAACTCTACCTGAGCAACATGTATTGGTTAATACCATGATTGAGGACTCAAAAAAGGCTTATTTGAAAGCCAGTGTAAAAGCCAGTGCTCCAAGACTTTTATTTAGAACTTCAAATGGTCTTTTTAAATAGTGGTAAAAAGATATTACCTTATAATGATTTCTATTCAAACACTGTGTTTTGTCTGTGAATTTTATGATAAAGTAGATAAGATCCAATCAGGGCTTCTGAAAGACAGAAGCGGCAGTGGGAATGATGATATTTCCAATTAAAGCAGGTAATGCTCCTTGTTTACTCTCAGAATGAGGAGTTTGTGAAGAAGATGTTGAAAACTGATCAGGGGGTTTGCAGCCAAAAGCTGTTTTTGTTGGATCCAATACCAACCTGGTTTGTTAAAGATAATAGTCACATGTTTGTTCTTGCTATTACCAAATTCCTTGATATGTCTTTATCCAGAGGATGATTCCTGATTCTTTAAAGCATCCATCATCAGCCCAGTATAAAGAAATCCTCACTTATGCCAACATCCTTAAACACTACGGTCCTGTGTCAAACATTAAGTTTCTTTGTCAAGTTATTGAAAGGCATTTCGTAAATAACATTAACACATCACATGCATGATAACAAGCTGGGGTTAACCCTTACAGTCTGCTTATCGTGCTGCACATAGCACAGAGACTGTAAAAGTTAAGAATACATCATGACTGCGCTCCATCCCCAGCAAGGAGTGGTTCTTGGTGGCTTCTAGACTGAGTCGCCGCTTTTGATACGGTGACACACAGCATTCTCTTTGATCGTTTTGAACAGGAAATTGGTATTAGTGGTACTGCTCTAATATGGATCGCATCCATATTCTGCAATCGCACTACCAGTGTTTGCATAAATGGATTTTAGTCTGCCAAACCAACTCTCCATTATGGACTGCCTCAGGTTTCTATCATAGGCCCTCTATCATTTTCTATTTACACCATCCCTATCGGCCGCTTCTTTGCAGGCATGGTCTGAGTTACCATTTTTACGCTGATCCATTTTCAAAGCACTCCATTGATCTAGCTATCTCTCTAGACTGTCTTCTTGCATTAACGATATACAATCCTGGATGACACAGAATATGCTGAATCTAAACAGTGACAAGATTGTGCCTGATACCATGACACCTTCCGATAGAGTTAGGAACCTGGGAAAATTTTTGACACCAACATGACCATGGCTAACCAATTCATCTTTGTCACGCAACTTAACTTTCCATCTTCGGAATATTTAACGTATCCGGCGGTTTCTGGATTTTGATTCATGCAATGATGTTGTACGCTCACTAGTACTCTCTCGTTTGGACTATGGTACATTTTCTTGATGGGTTCCAACACATCAAACATATCTCGCCTTCAAACTCTTCAGAACTGGGCTTGTGAACTCATTTTTAAATCTGGCAAACGTGGACCATGTTACTTGATTTGTGCTTTAAGCAGCTTCCATGGTTTTAACCAGTTAAAGGCAGAATTCTTCTTCATAGTCATGGTGTACGTATTCAATTGTCTCGCCGGGTTGGCTCCTGAGTATTTAACATCTTGCTTAGAATGATACAAACCTGGTCGCAAGGGCTTAAAATCTGCTCAGGACACTACACTACTCTATGTACCTTAAACTCATCATCGTTTACTCCAATCTGCCGCAATCACAGCGTTTTCTTATAATGCGCCCAAATTGTGGAATGACCTTCCATCTCATGTTCGTTCTTCCTTCTCACTCGCCGTCTTTAAAAAGGGACTTAAAGACTCATCTTGTTGCACCTGTGTAATTTTCACTTGTTCATGTTCTATATCCAATTATTCACGCGCTTCTGTATTTTAATCCTGTGCTTGTGTTGCATGATTTGCGCTGTGATCTTTTGAAATGGGGCCTATAAAAGCTGTCTTATCTTTCGGGATTGTTCTATACCTCTCAAAAACTTTTGATTAAAATATTATTTTCTCAATTTATTTGAGAAAGATTTCTCAGAGGAAAGTAACTTTGTGATGATAAAAAAAATAGAGCAGGGATTCCCCTAGAGTTGTGCAAGTGCACCTGTTAGATAGATTGCACGATTAGGGAAATGGGGAATTCCCCAAGATGTAACTTAGTAACTGAGTCAAATTGAGTTATGCTTTAAGATCAAAACATTGCATGATCTGGGGATTCCCCCTAAAGTTATGTATGTGAAGTGGTGTAATTCAGTGAGTAATTTATGTGAATTCCAATTGGTCGGCTAGTGCAAGGGCTTTTATGCATGATGCTGTGTGTGGTAATATCTATTTTAAGACTTGGGAACTTGGGAAGAAGATTTGAGTAAAGTCTCAGGGCCAGCAGTTGTAATCAGGGGGGGGGGGGGGGGGGGGTGGAAGCTATTCCATTGTAGATTGTTCTTGGCTAGTACCAGGTTTTAATACTTTGGAGGCCGCCGTAGGCTTAAAACTATGAAACTGTTTGCCGTCGTCCTTTTAAGCCAAAAGAGCTTTAGTTTTGAATCAAAAGGTGATTCCAGTTTGTGGTCCTATATGAGGACATTCACGACAGACTGATGGTGGTATAATACCTGGACTGTATTGTAGAATATTAGGGGGTGTCTCGAGGGAAAACCCCGTCGTCTTGAACTGCTGGACAAAATTACCTTCAGGACTGAGAAGATTCCCTGAAATTATATTATCGAGGAGTTTTTATGTGGATGAACTTTTTGCGTGTCATTTTGGAGTCTTCCTGTAAGGACATACCATCGTTGAACTGCAACGCTTCTTGTGGACATTTGTAACATATCCTTGTTTACAATTAAGTACCAGTCTAAATTTGTGTGTAATTTTATTGTAATTTTTTTGGACATACCAAATTCTTGAAACCAAGTACAATCATTAAAATCTGTTATATTATATAAAATTTAGATCACTTGTTCACAAGTCTCATTTATTTGTGTTGAAAGGTATTTCTGACCTTTGACGCCTACGAGACCTCATAACCGTAGTATGTATGTATGTATCTGTGATGAAAACTATGTAGGTGCAACAAAGCAATCCCTCAATCCTTAACCATAGTATAGACCTATGGAAAGGTCAACCGTTACTCATTCGGGGGGACGCCCCCACTATCCGTAGTGGTTGAGCACTTTTCTGACTATTCAATTGCTACAGACCTGTGGCTGTTCAGAGTTTTTCCTCATCGTGACACCAAATAATTTATATTTATATACATCTCTTTTGTTAAGACACAGCATGCCACTCATCCATATGAGGGTATCCGTAAACTCTGAGTGAACGGGTTGCCTGCAAGAGGTCCTATACTTTAAGTCATTACTATATTATTTTTGAATCGTTAAGAAGAAGAAGAAGTGTTAGTCTGCAGGTCACCCAATTCTATTGTTTCAGCAGCGAAAATTGTTGGGCAGAGTCATTTTACACGGGCTTCCACAAATTACAATCGGCAAATGAACCTTGCTATTGTCCACATTCCCTATACCCGTCCTACAGTTTAAATCTATGAAAATCAGCCAAGTTATAGCCATAATTCAAATTTCCTTGATGCCAGAAAATGTAAGGTTATACATTTTCCCCAAGTGCTTGCTTTCTAAAACAGATATGAGTACAATCGTCACAATACTTTTTGGTAGCACAAAATTCAATTAATGATTTTGGGATGCTTTAAAATTTGCTGGGAGTTCATCACTTCAGAGACCATGTCTTTTACAAAACTTAAAATTCTTCGTTTTATTTCGTTGTTTTTAACCCCAAACCCCCTTTCACGTCATATTAGACCAACTTAGATATGTAGTTGACATTCCCCAACAAATACACTATTTTTGATGGATTCAGGTAATTTGGGCCCTCAAATCAGGACATTTTCAGAGCGTGTTCGATCAGCTATTGAGGTCACTCAGCGCATGTGGCTTGACCTCATGATTGTACTGGCAATTGGGGAAAAAAGGACATTTGAAGAAGGCAGACGCGTAGTGACGAAACAGACAGATGCTTTTGGTAGCTGATTATTATAGATATTATGTTAACAAGAATTAAGTTCAGATCTTTTAATATTTATTGTCTTTTATTTTCATTCAGTTCTTGCCACAACCCAGGAGCACCAGGCATGCCCAGATGGATGGCACCTCTAAATAGGCATGTGCTTTGCATTACGAGGCTATGGGGATGGTCAGCAACTTAGTCTTCCGTGATGCGAAGATGATCTGTCAACAAGAGCCATAAACAGTGTGGGAGTGATGGACATCTGCGGCTCAATAGCAATTGACGGAATCAATTGTAAGCAAGTTCATTTGAATGTGAAATATAGATTTGTCTAGCCCTTCTCAAGTTAGAGACCAACAAGTCACTTAAATTAATGTATCACTCTCTTGAATGATTTAAAAACAATGCAGATAACAATTTTCAGAATATTTAAAGACTCTTTCTATTCTTCTGTCATATTTCTTCCAGCTTGAGTACAGCCGTCATGAAGGTTGTACTCTGTAGATGTATGGAGCGTTTGTGGGCAACGGTAGTAATTCAGATTTAACATGGTAGATACAGGACTAAGATATGGCTATGAAAATTTTGCTAGAGATGAACCAAGTCTAGACCATGGTAAGATCTGAAATCCTTTTTCGTATACAGTAGACTTAAACATACTATAGAGGGGGTTCCTATGGACCCCAAAATTTGTTTTCGCGCTGGTCGCTTACGCGTGGAGAATTTTCGGCGATTTTTGCCATTTTCGGACTTTTCAAATGCAATTCTTTTAATACCAAAAAATTAGGATCGGACAAGCCGTTAATGGAGTAAATTGGCGTGTCCCATGGAGCCCCCCCCCCCCCCGGTACGAACGGAAGTCGGCTGCGAATATTTTTTTAAAAAGCAAAGAACCATAGCAATTTTTTTGCTACTACTATATATGTGCCACACGTACATGTAAATAAACAATTTTAGGTAATTAAAAGCAATTAACCCGGTATGGGCTGAAACAAACAATTTCACATGGACATGCTAAAACGTTACTGTACAAAGTATATGGGAAAATGAGCGTAGTTTGCCACACCCGTAAAAATACAGCTAGCCTAAACGCAAGTTTTGGTTAAATATAAGATGATTTCGGGTCTCTTCAAAAATACAGGTGGAAGTTGCTCACAAGGTTCAATACCAATAGATGTTACTAGCTTAGATAGCAAGTCTTACTTTCTACAAGGCGACTCTCTTAAAATACTTAGAGACTGTTTCAAAGGGGATGGAATTTAAGAAACGCTCTCTCGATTTAGGCGTTTAGCCGCCGGTCTCTGCCCAGACATGGGGTGCTTCACTTTAGATACTTGGCAGCTAGACTCTTGCATGCTCGCTACACTACGGCTGATGTCTGGAGGCTTTAATGATGGATCAAGCTTCTTGGGTTGATTCTTTACCATACAGGGCAAGCATACTATACACATGAGTAGGAAGGGGCAAGTGGGCCACCCCATCTTGTGCCAGTGAATTGTTCAAGATGGTATTGCGCCCCCCCCCCCCCCCCCCCCCCCCTGCGCAACATTACTTTACTCTCGTCTTCTGCAGGTGGGTCTTATAAGATGCGAATAAGGACCGCAGTAAATTTAACCATGTTTACTTTAAGTGACGGTTGGCTTCACGGTTGCCCAGATGAAAAAGCACACGCCTGTGTGTCTGGATGATTTGCGCGTAGGTGGTTTCTTCATAGTAAGGAGTGAGTCCATCCAAAGCTTTGGAGAGTCTCTCTTCGACGAGGTGAAGTCTGAACTTGAGCGCGCTACTTCCAAGATCATCTGCATATATGAAACGACATGTCCTGCTCTTCCTAGGTGGTCATGGTATAGAGGTTGAAAGGGAGCTGATGAGACACGCTCCCTTGTGATAGTCCATTTCTGAGCCTACGCCATCGGCTCTTCTTGGCTCCTAGTGAACAAAGAACATCTGTTTGACAAGTAATCATTGCTGAGCCAGTCAAGTGGATGTCCTTGGTGGAGTTCCAGAATCTTATGTAGTATGCATCTGTGATTAACCGCCAACAATGTCAGACGCTGTGATGATGGCTCAAACGAAACGCGACTCCGCGTTACCAACTCCTTCTCGAAACCATCCTGGATGTGTTGAGTGAGGTTGAGTACTTGGTTTCTTACTTGTAAAGAGGTTTTTACAATTGTTAAGCGCATATGGAGGTGAGTTCGGATGTTTATGCCCTAAAGTTGTTTTGCATTTAGCATTGACCCTCTTGGATTTTTAAATGAATGGATGGGTCGTATAGTCTCAAAATGGGATAAAGTCGTTTACTTTTCAGACAAGATACATAAACGGTTAAAAAGGCCTCAATTATTTTTACACTAAGGAGATGTAGGAATCAGGAAAATCAGCGTAACCACAAAAAATAGCTAGGGCGCACACAGGGTTGCAATGATTTCACCTTCCTAACCCAGGAATTTAGTGCAGAATAATTTTCTACACAGTAGACGCCATGGCATTACTTCCAGTCGTATTTTACGGGATATGACCCCTGGTAGGACATCCCATGGAAGTGCTCAAATTATGAGTGCGAGTTCTCGACAAAATACCAAATTGAAAGAAACATTTTTACTGGCATTACAGAATAACTGGTCACTACAAAATACGATATTTTGTTTAACATGCACTGATGCACCCCGGAAGAAAAAAAAAGCGGGCCGTAGAACATGCTGAAAGTACTTACTACAGCCTGCTCTAAAAAAGATTTGCGTACAATCAAAAAACCGACCTTTTCAATATTATATCTCACCACATAAAGTAAGTCGTTTTGTACATCATATTAAGAGAAAAAACCGGACTTCCAGAATTTTTTTGTTCATCTCATTTGCTTGTTTTAATCGAGCGATAACTCCAGTTTACTGCGGAACACAAAATCGAATTTGTGCCACCTTTTATGTTTGCGTGAAAACAGTGAAGAATTAGTTAAACATAAGTTGTTGACATTTGAACAGATAGAAATCTTTCAAAAGGGATTAACTCATAAAGCTACTCTTAAAGATACGAAACACTTGCGTAATGGTGGAAGATATAATGAGTAAGTTCTGGGCTTTAAGATAATGTGAATAACATTTGACCATAATGTTGTTTGTTAGAAGAGAACCTTGAGCGTACAGCAACCTGGATGAGAGTTTTTATGGTATTGAAATATCATGAAACGCAAATTCCTACCAACGCCTTGATACTTTACTTCCAAATTCGAATTTTTATTGAGTCAACATAGTAAATAACACAAAGATAGTGCAATATTTTAAACCATTTCTTTGGATTGGAGTGTTTATTTTGGTTGCAATTACAATCCTTTGGCATGATTTTCACAGATACCAATGTTGCAAGAAATTCAAACGCGATTTCATTGACGTGAAATAAATATTTGCTATTGTTTATTATTTATGAATAAGAAAGATAATTTATCATTGAAATGATTATGTTGACTATAAAATCTTGTGTCGATAAAACTAGGACTTCCTTTGTTTACTTTAATCTGTGTTTTGTTTCTTTTGTCAAGTTGACAATCTTTGTAGCTTCAGGACATCATGACATTAACTGCGCGAAAAAACTCTGCCATGCATAAAAGTGGCACCACAAAATCGGTTTTGGTGTGTCGCAGTAAATTGATTATATCTGGATTGACAAAAGTAAAGCAGAGGAAACAAAACACCATTGGGAAAGCCGGAGTCTTTGTTTTTAATTTTATGTCAAGTAAGAATGACTTCTTTTGAAATTTCATATTTAACCAATTTTTTTTCTGATTGTACCATTTTTTTTGAGACAGGCTGTATTTGGACATAAATCACAGACACGAACGTTCATAATAGGTCTAAATCTTGAAAGTCCTCGCTGCCTGTCCCAGAACTTACTACAGCAAATTATGGACTTACTTTTAGCTTGTCTGAATTCAAACAAATTTCAAACAAATTGTGTTTTTGCATAAAATAATGCTTGTCTAGGTACAAATCACTGTGTGAAATAGACTAAGCTCAAATCGAAGTCTTCATAAGAAAATCACAACTCGTTATAATTTCGGACTCCAGGAAATTTTGTTATACACAGTATCATCTGCTGCACTGATATACTACACATAAATGTTACTGCATGAACGGAAATTAGCCCCTAGATCTAGGGCTCGCTCATTCAGGTAAAAAGTATCAACTGAGCTTGCGTAGACATCGATAGCCCTAGGAAAATTTACCATGGTGACTCTTGGCCAGCCAAGAGTCAAACACTAACCTCTTACACTAACTATAGTCAAATTATGTGGAATCAAAAGAAGATTTGTTCTTTATGCTGAGCATGTTAGTCTGAGTAAGTGACTGTGCTATGGTTAATGTTATCTTTCAACATACTATAATGCATTTATAGTCAGTTGAAACATGACATTATATTGCACACATTAGGAGAGCATTGAAAAGAACAAGGTAATAATTAAGCTCACACAGAACAACCTTGAGGTGGTAGTGTTAGGTTCAATTTTCAACTTTCAATGTAATTGGCATTAAAACAGCTTGACCAAACACATTTTTAATGAGTTTTTAATCAACTCAGCTGGAGAGGTGCTTGAATGAGTCCCAAGACACCCATTTCAAAATCAAGCTAAATTCCCAGTACCTCGCGCTGACGCGCTCGCTGGTGAAGCCTTCCTGGTTAGTATTGAGAAGGGATATTCGGGAGGTACAGCCAGTATCGGAAAATCTGATACATCTCAAACTTTGGAATTGGGCATTTTAAGTGACTATCTTTAGCTCTAGTTGACTATTTTAAATAAAATAAACAAAAATATATTTTAAGTGCATAAGGCTGGCTCTGACTGACCTGAGAGCACGTGTGGTCCAGTGGATAAGTGCAGACTCATGATCATTGAACCGTTCAAATCGTGAGTTCGAGCCCCATTGTGGCCAACGTGTTTGTGTCCTTGGCAAGATACTTGCTTCGTTGACCCAAGCGATAATTGGGTAGCTGTTATGGGGGGGGATTTACAAATCTAAGTGCTGATAGAGTTGTGCGCCTAGCCAGCAGCCACCTAGATGAAGCGAAATGATTGTGACGATTTCCTGATGGCAGCGGTAATGATAATTGGCAATCGCGCCTTGAGCATCCCGCAGGGTGGATATGTGCGCGTTATAAATCGAAATTATTATTATTAATATGCACTCCAGTAGGTGCATAAGGGGATTCCAAGTGGGACCCCCTCTGAAAACCACTTTGCCGTTGGAATTCTTTTACCAAAACGGTGGTCATTGATGGGGTACATCAACAAGTCAAAAAGAAAACAAACGATTTTTATGATGCACTGCAATATCTCACGCCCAAAAATGAAAATTCACTTTACCCGGAGGATTTTTTCCATAAAATTTGGATCATCTATACTACTCAAACAATGAGATCTATCTCTGTCTGTGAGTCTGACCAGCTATGCGTTTCGTTATGCCTTGACATATGGGGCTGATATTATGCATGAAGGTAGGGGAGGACAGTCTGACCTTTGTTTGTGAGGTTTCGGAGTGATCTAAAAGTCAAAGGTCATCTAGAGGTCAATTTGAGTAGAAGGCCCTATTACCACCAAATTTGGTCAAAGGACTGCTGATCTGAGTACAGAATAAATCTGAGGTCAAAGATCACACACATAGATCCAAGTTCACACACAGGGGGATGCACTCGTAATAGTAGGACATTAATAAAATTACATTGCTGAAATAAAAATCCAAAAAAGTTTCTCCACTACGATTTAAGGGGCAAAACTAATGAATAGCACCACAAAAATGCTTAATTATGCTAATTAGTGTAAAAACGATTTTTTTTACCAAAATATGCGCAACTGATATTTATGCAATTGCATAAAATCTTGGGCAAATAATTTAGTGTTAAAGGGGAATATGGCTCGATTTTAAGTCCAGAATTTTTTCATCTTGATAGAACGGCCTTCACCCCAAAACCCCATTTTTAAAGTTTCGCGATATTTAAACACCTTTTTAGGTGAGAGCTAAAACATGATTTTGTAATCCCCATAGAGTACTGTGTGAAATTAATATTTCACAGGGTAAATAAGAAAAAATAGTGGCTTTCTTCTGATATCAAAATATTGACCACTTCCGGTAAAATCTAGGGTCCCTGTGGACGAGGCTATTAGCGATCGGACCATGGATCCTTAAAACATGGCGCACGAAAACGTAATCCTAGGTCCACACAGACTCGCCTTATGCACTTAAAGTGTTAATACGTTCATTTGAATATTGATTTTGTCATACCACACTCCACATGTACATTCATGTGTGACAGTAACACTTAAAGAGACACTGGCACATTTGAAAATAGTGCGCCCTCAAGATTTTTCAAAATCGATATTTTTGCATGGTTGTAAGGCTTTTATATACAAAAGCCCTCACCCGAAATGATGCTTCCTTATGGGTAAACAGAACGATTTTATAATTTAACGTCGCCGGCGACGTTAAATTCAGCAGCCGACGAAAATGGCGTTTAACACCAAGAACACGCCACGCCCGTAGCATGGTTCCCACTGTGTGATGTGTCATAAACCTTTGTGGGTTAACTCAGTGAGTACGAGTTCAAAAAATTATTCTGTAATATAACTTGTGATTAAATTATGGAAAACGAAAAAGTTGCCTACAAATTACCTGTGATGTCTTTATACTAAAATACCTGTCCCTATCTGTTTTGGGGTAGTTATTTTGTTTTTATTTGTGTAAAAATAATCTCTGTTTTCCAATGGCCTCCTAGACTCCTAAAGCAAATTTGAAGTAGAACTTTCTTATTTGTGAACAGTGCCAGGGGCCGCTTAAATGGATGCCGGACCTTTTCACCAATATGTTAACAGTAAGAAAGAGAAAGAAGAACCGACTGTTGTTCTATTAGTCTCGTCACCTACTTTTGAAAGAAAAAAAAAAGTAAAAAACTTGTATTATTCTTATTTAAAGGGCAACTAACTTCTTTTAAACGGACAGAAATACCATGAAAAAAAATGAAGTTCATCTGTCATGACAGCTTTACGGAATCCCCATGTGCCAGGTGGGTGAAACTGTGTACAAATACCCATTTGAGATTTCTGGAAGGCACACATTTACGCAATATGACGTAATGATCAGGGATCACGTACTAGCTAGCGCGTAGTCTACTTCAGGATCATGAATCTCTTAACAACACCACCACGTACGACCGGTGATCTAAAAGACACACGGCATGAGCAGACAAAAGTTCAGAATTCAGACCGTTGTCCACGATTACGGTCTATTTCAGTAACGCTTTTTAACGCAAACTCTAGCAAATGAGGACACCGCCGTCGACAAATCCTGCGTAGAAATAAAAATACACCATTGAAATTGACTTAAAAAGCAATATAATAGTGTGAGTTTGATTAATACACTTACTCGCAGAAAAAATGTATTGCAAAACTCTGCTGGATTCGACAGCTTTATCATGACTAAATTTGCCTCATAATTATATATCGATGATGGAGAAAGCCGATTGATAAATGGATTATTTATAAACAAAATATACGTACTTAAGGCTTATTATGCAGTATATGAGACTAATTGGTCCGCTCCTGTGTTAATAATTCATTAAAATTTCTAATTAAAACCAAGCGAAAAATATATCGTTCCTCATACACACGAGTGCTCTTGCCGTTTACCAAAGTAGACCTTGGCGTTCCTACTATACAGCTTGAGTAGGAAAGTTCTCGTTGTGTTCCACCAATAGACTATTCAAACATTTCTGTAGCACAAAATATTTAGGAGATTAAGTATCACCATGCCCAAACTCTCAAATAACAATTTTTAAGTCAACACATTTATCCATTGGAATCAATCCCACTCCTGATATGCATAAGTCGACGAAGAGACTTGAACTGCTTATTATAAAACAGAGGAAGATAATACTCATCGAGATTTGTATTAATCATTGAAACGTTTATGCCTCTCTTTTGTGCACAGATTGATCCTAATTTTATTTGGCCCCACAGAATCTGGACGTGTGCATTAAGATGCTAAATGACCCATCAAACCCTGGTGAATGGTACTCAGTCTATTGTAGTGATGAATATGCCTACATATGTCAAATGCCACCGGACCCAAAATGGGATCCTAATGCTCCGATAGTAAGCCGCTGTGCAAAATCAGGTTACCAGTCCTACTTTCTGTCCTGTTACAAGTTTGTAACTGATGTCGCAACGTATGTAGATGCCAAAGCTGCTTGTGAAGCCGAGGATGCCGTATTAGCCTCCTTCCCAGATCGATACGAGTTGGCATTTGGCGAGACTGTCATGCATTACAACAAGTTAGATGGTATATGGCTGGGTCTGGAAAGAGATGATGTAAGTATTCTACAAATTTGCCTTCGTTGATTGAGAATGGTTTATAAATTACCACTACACGGAGAGCAAAAAGAAATACTTAATGTTTACGTTTATGTTGTTCACATCTAGATCAAAATATCTTGACCCCAAAAGTATGTTTCAGTAGGTTTTATTTTTATTTTTTACGGTTTTGTTACTATTAAAAGTTAAGGTGCTATGCTAAAGCTGAGTTACTATCCGACCAGAGTATCCATCTCTCTTTGTAATGTTTACTAAGATTTGGAGGCGTTATATAATAATCTTCTCACAAAACAGACTCTAGAAAACAAGCTACAATGACATCATCTTAATGATAATGTATGGCCCATGACCAGGCTATTTATATCAGCAAGCTAACACTAATTATGAGCTAATCAAATTCCCATCGTCCAGTTAAAAAAAATGCACCCTCTGTTGTATGATTTTGATATTTAGAACATACGTTGTCAGCTGCTGTTAACATGTGCCCATCCAAGACACCTGGCCTCAGCCCTTGGCCGCAAATCCAGAGAGAGAATTTGTTAAGCAAAGTCCAACCTCTTGAAACAGTCTCTAAGGAGCTTAAGAGAGTCGGCTTGTGGAAAGAAAGACTTGCCACCAACCAAGTAACATCTATTGGTATTGAACCTGGTGAGCATCTCCCACCTGGAGCTGACTCCTCATGGACTGAATGGCGATGCCTCAACAGATTGAGAACCAGAATTGGCTGATCTAAGGTTTCCTTGCAGCAGTGGGGCTACCTGGAAGCAGATCAGGACACTACCACAGACAATGGAACATCTCTTGGTCTGCCCACTACTAGAGCAACAATGCACCGACAAGGACCTTGCGGAATTCAGTGAAGCAGCCAGACATTGTACCCATCTCTGGCTGGATCATAATTGAGAACCACTGTGTTTGGGCATGATAAGAAGAAGAAGCCCTTGGTAGGGAGCATGCCTTATCTTAGTGTCTATGTGGCATAGGAGGTCGGTGTTCTTGGCAATTCCGTTTAGTGTTCATGGGGCATTGGTTCATTGGGAGTGGGTTCATATATGTAAATTTCAAGTAACTATTGAAACCTTTGTTGTAATTTTACATGTGAGCGAATTTCCGGGTAATTTTTGAAAACCAATATGTCGCTTTATAATGGAACGTTTCCAATTCGTTTTCTCATGAAACCTCTAAAGAGGTCGATATTCTCTCCTTATCAAGCCTCAAAATATCAAAGAAATTACAGCAATACGGAGTGAAAACCACAAACCAATTCGAGTGTTTTGATGTGGGTCGGTCGTGTGTGTTCCCACATACAACCTCGCCCTCGTCCATTATTCATACAAAAAAATCAGAAACAACCCTTACAGTGGAGTTGATTCTTCAGCTCCAACGGTGTTGGAATAAGAAGATATTTTTATTTATCGTCAAGATTTAGCTTTACGTGTTAAACCAATGGCAAGTCTAAAATTGGGATTTCGTGACCGTCCTACCTTGTTGATATTCTTTATTAGCTCATACACTAAAATGGTGTCCAAAAATATTTTTCAGATTTTGGGAAAATTATAAAAATCGGAGGGTAAGTGTAAAATAGACAAATTCAATGGTTTAATGCATATTTTGTAATATTTAGTGGATCAAATATAATATTGTTCTTTAGTTAAAATTAAATATTACGCCGCATTGTTCTGGAATCAAGACCAGTGACAATTACTGATCGTGAGGTGGTGGATGATGGAAATTATATGATACTATCCTCTGCTGGCTGTCGACACCAAATTCCAATCGCCAAACATTATGGGACCAGTAGCTTTCTTGTAATAAGCTTTTTTTTTGCTGTACCTCAAATATTGTCGCAGTTCCTGCCTTTGTGCGCTTTCATAAAAAATAAATTCTTGGTTTTTTTTCAGAACGGACAATATAAATGGACTGACGGTTGGCCTCTTAACTACACCGATTGGTATCGCAATGAGCCAAATGAAGGGGGATGTGTATCTATGGAATTGAATGGATGGGTAGATAGCGATTGTGGAGAAATGCATGAATACTTCTGTAAAACAACACAAGGTAATGCCAAAAGGGATTTTACACTCTAAACAATTTTACTCAACCTGAGTAATTTTTTACTCCTTATGGTAGTTAAAAAGTCACAGCTCTTTTGTTGAGTAAACTTGACTCAACAAAGGTTGAGTAGCAGTTTTACTCTTCCTAGTAAACATTTTACTCAGTAAAAAGTCAATATTTGACTCAACATTTGTTGAGTAAAATTTTACTCCGCTTTACGCAACAGTTGCGCTGTGACCTTTTTACTCAACAGGGTGATAAAACTTTACTCAACCCACTAGGAGTAATATTTTATACTGTATTTGAGTAGATTCCTTGCTCAACCGTTGAGTAACATGTTTTGACTCAACTGATGTTGAGTAAAATGGCTTGTTCAGTATACTCGAAACTTCTAGATATTTTGACTTGATTTCTGTAATAGAACTACTCTTTCAAACATCAAAAGGACACAAGCAAGCAAGATTTACTTAATTTGATATTCTTGGTATTTAAAAAAATAACACAAAATCTACAAGGACATATTTTCATTACTTTGCCTTTTTCTGCGAAGTCCTGGTGGTTCAAAATCATGATATGTAGATGCACCTACACGTCGTGTACAGATGTACATGCACCAGTAAAACTATAGGTCATAAATTTGTCAGATTACAGGGGCATTTCGTAATCCACAGAATTGAGTACCCGATTAATTGAATACCGGGATCCACCACATGCAACAAGCACCCTAAACCACTAGACCACCGTGCCCCTACTACCTATCTCATATCATCGCATGCGTCAAAGTTCACAGTGTACAGCAGAAACGGTGTATGCAGGGGGCGATAAGCTTGATCATCTCTAGTGAAAATGGCGGCTGCTGATATCGTTGCTGTTCGAGCTCAAGGGTACACGCCACAATTTGAGCATCCCATAGTCACTGTATAGAAAATTTATGTACTATCTTTTGCTATATCTCAAGTTAATCTGCGTTTCAGGAAATGAGATTTACACAGTTTGTTCGCAAGACTTTCTTTTATAACACATCTAAATTTAAAGAGACATGAGGAGATTTCCAGAAAGAAGCGCCCTCAATTTTTTCGAACCCGGGTTTTTTGCATATTTGGAATGCTTTCCAATGTATTAGATCACACCTGAAGTGAATAAGCCGAATACGCCGTCTTTATGTAATAATATGATGATTTAGTACTTTCTGTCGTGCACGACAGAAAGTCAAAGCACGATGTTCTATGGGGACAGTTACGATAGTCAGGCAAGTTCAAAACACGGTTTGCTGTTTTCTTTTGTACTTGTTTGTCCAATAAACCTTCGAAACGTTCCTGGTAGGTGGTCTACAATCGATCCTGTGCAATTTGAGAGAAATTCGTATCCTAAAAAATCTCCTCATGTCACTTTAATTACTACTTTTCCATATAAATTTTGCAATATTTAGCGATTCCTCGGAGGGGGTTAATTTCGCTACTAAATTTTCTTCCGAAACCGGCAAATGCACGTGTTTGTTAATCTGCCAGTCAAAACCAAAACAAGCTTAAATCAACACTTTTTCTTTCAGGAATATCATGTACGCATTCCAAAATATCGGTAGAGATCAAATTTAATGCGAAAATGTGCTCAAATAGTATTACTATTTTTGCCGGAAGTGTCCGCCAAAAAGTGTAATTAGTGGTGTGTGTTAGTTTTCTTACCCTATAAACTCGCCCGCTAATTTCAGAATTACAACATTTACACACGCGAATAAAGGCGGCACAATCAAAACGCTGAGGCTAGTGCAGATTTGCGTCAGGAGTGACGTCACCTTTGAACTTGAGAACGATCAGACTATAGTTTAATTTGTGAAGCAAAATTGAAAGTAATGCCACTATTAATTAGGTGAAATTAGGGAAATTTAGATTTAGATTTTACTTTGACCCTGAGCCCCAGCCCTAAGGACCTCGCATTAAAAATAAACTAAGATGAAAAAACAGCAAGGTGTAAATGAGCGTGGTTTCAGGCTACCCTGCAGTGATTGTTTGACTGGAGTTGGGGAGTTCACGGGCACCAACTCAGTTGAGCAGGACAGCTTCAGCAGCAATAGACATTGTCTCATATAAAAGAGTGTATCCAAGACAGAGGACATGACATCAGCACTTAAGTGCCTAAGGTGTTTTTACTCACGTTGGTGCCTGGGCGGCATGGAACCCCCTTAAAGGAAATATGTCAAGATTTTTGTCAAGCTCAGTTTGACTTACATTCATAAAATATATGTACATACATCACGAATTCCCGAAAAAATAATACAATTTGATGTAAAATTAACAAAATAGAGGCATTTTAATTTTTGCTTTTTTGACATACGAAGAAAACGGGCGGATTTTTCGCCAATCAAAAGCGCCCAATTTTGCTCTCCTCGTGACGTCAAAGTGATGACCAAAACATCGTGTTGACTCGAATTGTTATTGCTGACACTGTAATATTGATGGATTAATGAAAGTAATATTAAAATTAGAAAAATAAGTTACAGAATGACATATTTTGTTTCATTTCGTTGTGTTTTAATTATTATTAAGTAGCAACACTGCGATATGATACCATTTGCCTGCGATGTGGATTTGTCGGAATCGTTTTCGAGTAAGCTATTGGGCGGAAAATTAAAAGGGCAAAATACTCAACAAATATGGACAATTTTCAACTTATTTTGATTTATATGTAATCTACGTTACTTAAGCTTTCCATCCATACCAAATTTTCCAAATATTCAGAATCATGACATATTTCCTTTAAGAAAACCACTTTCTCGGTCGAATTTTTAAATGAAACTTATACCACACATGAGGGGTAACAAGACATCAGCAAAAATTAATAAATCTTGGGTCTATGGTTGCATCTAGTTCAAGTGATATAAAAGGCGCAAAGCACTGGCTTGGATGGATTTCTGGAAGTTGGAACAGTTAAGGAGAAACTCATCCATACATATAACCAGCAAAGTGAGGCTGTTGAACACAACATGTGTCACAAAAGATATGGAAAGCAAATTAAATGCACTCGCCACCTCATAATTTTGTCTACAAAAATTTCTCAGTTCTTCAAATAAAAAAACCGAAATGCGGTCAAAATGTCTCCAAAATCAAGATTCGCGCGGCCTACTGGAAACAAACTGATTTTGATCCTTATAAGATATCAACGACTTGCGCTGGAGTAAGCGTTTGTGTACACCATGATGAAATGTGTTTAATAGGCATTGTTCCTATTCATAATGTTATGAATTGACATTTCTGACTTTTTCCAGAGGTTTTACCAACTCCTGATCCCCCTGGCTTTGGGTACTGTGATCCGGAATGGATCCGTTGGAATAACTCATGTTACCGATTCCCAGAAACCATTGCTGCTACTGACTGGGATAGTGCCAATTATGCCTGTCAGAGCCAATACGGGAGAAGTACCCTGGCCAGCATCCATTCAGATGATGAAGGATTGCTCCTAAGGACTCAGGCTACAATAGCTTGGGGTTCACCTTACTCATTCTGGATTGGTCTGGAATTAGCAGCTGATGGTAAGGGTTGCAGCAGTGATGTCTGGGGGTGAGACAAAAGGAATGAGTGGGATAAAATATACAATATCAAATTCCTTCAATTTAGTTTCTAATGATTGACTAAGACCTAGAAAGAAAAAAAAAACATACTTTACACGCAACAATTTTGTAATATAGTAATCAAATTATGTTGCCAAACACTTACGTGATTTTGGCCTTTATTGTAAATATATTATGACTTTTGCCCTTTTGACGCATTTTCCCCCAGGTTATTATGACTGGAAGGACGGCACTCTGCTAGACTATCAGAATTGGAGGCTTAGTGATGGGCAACCTGATATTAATTGGCCAGATGATGGTAGAGGCTGTGCTTTCATGCCAACAGATAGTACAGAATGGTTTGATGATGCTTGTGGCACATTAAAGCGCTTTGTCTGCAAGAGCCCAATAAGTAAGTCTAAAATGAAGTCTGCAATTTTGCAAAATAGCACTATTGCAGTCATGTCGCTCCCATAGTTTTAAACCAAATTAAGGATTTTACCAAATAAATTCTTGTGTTAGACATCCTGCTTAATCGGCTTTTACAAGAATTTTAAATGTTTGAAATCGATTAAGATATTCCAAAGCTATATTTATTTTTGTGACATTATCCATTTCAGCTCTGAACGAATTGCACACCGACTGCACACTTGAGACTCGTTAATATGCAACGTGAGGGCTTCAAATAGATTAGCACGTTGATTTATTTGGCGCGTTATTCAAGTGTGCTGAGCAGAACGTGTGTTGAGGGATAATTTAGATTGCTTAAGATTCAATGAAATTCACACGATATATTTATATAGAACATTTTAATGTTTTAATCTTCTCTCTAAGTTTCACTAGATGGAAATCAAGCAAGTTGAAAGAATGCTGCAAATTGTTTCGTTAAGTGCAAAAATTGATTTCATTATATATTATTTTCATATCGGGTGTCATTTTGCAGTCTTACCCAGTGATGTAACTAGACGTTTGCATGGACGGATCCAACAGAACCACCACAGCAGCTAATTGTTAATGTTATACATGCCCATCAACTACTTTGAAATGACAAGTACAAGAAGATCAAACTAGACCGTAAGAGGCGTAGTGGTGGACCCGGTTTCACTTGCCCTTCAACATGGATGAATTGGTAGCTAGGCCATGACAACATCTGAACTGAGCAGCGAAGCACTTCGGCCCAGCAAAGGAATGAATGCATCGAATGGCTGCTTGAGCTCTACAATTGCTGCGCTTGAGCTCTACAATTTCCCACAGGTTCCCAAAGATCTGGAGGAAAGCACATGTTATGGCACTCCTAACGCCTAGGAAAGATCCTTCTAATCCCAAAAGCTATAGACCAATATCACTCCGCAGCCATACCTACAAGCTCTGTGAACGTCTCTTGCTCAACCGTATCGCACCTGTGATAGACGAACACCTCATACCAGAACAAGCAGATTTCCGGCCAGGCAAATCAACCACAAGCCAAGTATTCAACTCAACACATCGAGGATGGTTTCGAGAAGGAATTGGTAACCAAGGTTGTGTTCGTCGATCTATTAGCAGCTTATAACACTGTTAATCACAGATTCCTACTCCATAACATTTGGAACTCACCAACAGGGTGCAAACAGGGTGTTCGTTGTTCAGCTAGGAGCCAAGAAGAGCCGATGGCGTAGGCTCAAGGATGGACTACCACAAGGGAGCGTGCTCGCACCTCTCCTGTTCAACATTTATACCAATGACCAACCTAGGCGTGCAGGGGTCCGTTCGCGAAACTCAATCGTAAATCTATGTGCATACTATGTCATGCTTGAGTGGACCGATTTATCCAAAGCACTGTGACACTAGTATAAAAGGGTCTATTATGTAGGACATACGCATGAGCTAGTATGCACGTAGGGTTACGTATGAGTTTCGCGAACGGACCCCAGGTACCTGTCGTGTTATCTATGCAGACGATCTTGGAATTAGCGCACAAGATGACCACTTCACAGTTGTTGAAGAGGGACTCCCCACAGCTTTGGATGAACTCACTCCTTATTCCGAGGAAAACCACCTACGTGCAAATCCATCCGAGACACAGCTGGTGGGTGTGCTTTCCATCTACGCAACCGTGAAGCCAAACGTCAGCTTAAAGTAACCTGGTCTGGAACACCCCTGGAGCACTGTGATAATCCTGTCTACCTAGGAGTTACCTTGAACCGCACTCTCTCGTATAAAACCCATATCAAGAAGACGAAGAGTAAAGTATGCTTGCCCAATACCCTAAGATCGACGGCACTTTCCCTGTGCTACTCATATGCAGACTATGCTTGCCCTGTATGGGAAAGATTAGCCCATGCCAAGAAACTTGATCCAGTGTTAATGGTTCCTACCGGCTTATCACAGGATGTCTTCGTCCGGAAAACTTATACGTCCCAGCAGGAATTGCTCCACCAGACATCCATCGTAGTATAGCGAGCATGCATACAAGAGCGGAGCTGCCAAGTATGTATAATGTGTACCACCCTCTGTCCGGACAGAGACCTGCTGCCAAACGCCTGAAATCCAGGAGTGCAATGGTTTTGGGGTGTATAATAATTATAATAGGGCTGTTTTGATATTAGAGTGTATCGGTGCGCATGGCTACAGAGCGCATAGCTCTGTAGCCATGGCGCGTATGTTCAAGGGTATTATGTTTGATAGAGATTACTTTTGCAGGGGAAGTTTCTGGAGTTTTGAGTTATGCACAGGTAATTTAACAGAAGCATGATTGATGTGAACTTCATATTTTTTTCTTATTTTTTTTTTTTTTTTTTTTTGAAAACAAAGTCAGCCGGCTAAATACCCTTACCGTGGACTGTATGAGCAGACAGAGCGGAGCTGCCAGTTGTAGCAGGCTTACAGCCACTTGCACGCGGCTGCGGGGGTTATGCGTCCAGAGAGAGTTTCTTCAGCAAAGTCCAACATCTTGAAATAGTCTCTAAGTACACAGGGTTCGGCCTTGATCATTTATTGCATATCCGCCATTTTGGATTTTTGACCAATATTCGTATATTATTGTGGATTTCGAAAGCAAAGTCGAATTATTTCTTGAATTTCTGGAGTCTTAGATTAATCCTTATCGAATTATCTTTCATATAATACATGGTAAGACGAGGGTTAACGTATTTCACGCTAGTTAGTTGGAGTGTTTATCGCTATAAATATAACAAATTCACAGAAATCTATACTTTGATATCCAATGGACTGATTAATCTCTTTGTATTTCACATATGTATCGGTTGCTCAAGCTATATCATGTCCTCTTTTGAAGCTTACAGTAAAGAGCCAGGATGTCCCGCGGGTGGTGTTGCTGGACCAGAACTGTTACGCTCTATCGGGATATCTCCAGATACTCAACTAAACATTTCTTATGAGGCCCGAAGAACAGTGGCCAAAGCTTCCGGGGGCCATTCTTGCATCAACAGATTACGACGAACGAAAATCAAACGGTAGTCAAGCCTGTTACAGGGTGTCTCAGAAAGAACGTTACCCTCCAGAAACGGTAATTTTTGCTTACTCAATCAATTGTTATCCTTGTTTTAGCTTTATGGCCCCCGGGAGCTTGGGCACACTGAAAATATGTAATTTTAAACACCATTGCTTGAAATTAAAGAAAGCAAACGGTGAAAAAAGTAATCAAACAATGACTATTTCCCTAAAACAATGATGCAAACCTTCTTTGTCCACGGCGAGCAATGCACAGAACATGTACATTGGTATTCCTATGGAAATTGAGCACACGTAGTCCTCAGATTTAATAATTGTTCACATGTAACCACATGTAGCACCTGAAACATGCACTTAATTGTTCTTCAGAATGAATAGTGGACCTAAATCCCCACCCGTCTCCCATATCATAATGCAAATATGAATTTGGTTTAAAGCACACTTTTCAAAATTAATGCTTGGCGCGTCGTGACTTCCTACATGGCATATTCTTGGGTTAAAAGACCATCGTTCATCGTGAATGGGGGTTTTGTTAAAACGTTTCCCTAAGGTAGGGTTCCCAGTAAGATGGCCAATCAAGGGGGAACAGAGACAAATTCTGGAGCATAGCAAGACTGTAAAAAAGTTGCAAGGAGAGAGATATGGTCAAAGAGGTTCTAGATAGAGGAGAGGTTAAAAGCGTTACGTCATCTTTAGAAATTCATAGTCTCGCATGTTTTTGCCGACCACAAAAGAAAACATAGAGCCAACAATTGAAAGCAATGGCTGCCTCGCTTCTTCCACATACTGTGGGTGCCGCTTTGCATATACACTAATCGGTTAGTGATACAAATTGATGTTATGTGTTAGAGGTGGCAGGTTGTAATAATAGTGCACCTGGATATTGTGCTCAGTACTCTTTTTTTCCATTAATGCAATGCGCGAACTTAGGTGAAAAGATGTATCATTGCGCGGGTTTATTTAAATCAAGACGAATAACGTGGCATTTCATTAGTTGTGTGGCCAGTGGGGTTAGGAGCACATTTAAACCACCCAATAAGCACCAACATCCAAACAAACTGATATTTTGCCGGATTGTTTGTGTATCGAATTTGACATTATGTGTGTTATACAAGGCACCCAAAACTAATAAGTATTTCCGTGCAATATTCAAAATGCTTCAGCGCCCACAGCAAGGACCGACTGGTTTTGGAAGGGCTTCACCCCCTTGGATATGGACCGTCAAAGGACAATCAGCTGCAAAATATGCTGCAGTGGTTGAGGAAAACTGAACCAATTAACTCTAACCAGAATGACCTTGCGAATTTGAGATTTTTAAATTGACAGGGAGGGCTTAAAATTAAGTCGGGGATATGTGCATCCATGGTTTCCTCTGCTAATACTAGCCGTTTGCATCATTTTAGGGGAGATAGGCACTTGTTTGTTTGGTTATTTTTCACCATTTTCTTTGTTGTTTTCACCATATGTCATAAAAGTACATAGTTTCATAATATAAAGCTAAAACAAAAGATAAGAGTTGATTAAGTAAGTAAAATTTGCCGTTTTGGAGGAGATACGTTTCTGAGAACACCCTGTAGAATTGGGGCGTTATGTTTGTAACTTAATTTGAAATGAGGAGAAACAGTTAATGCAAACAGTCACTGAAGAAGCATTTCAAGGGCCACTTACGCAAGGGAATGATAATTAAAGTAATTTACTATAGATTCAACCATCGTGTCACCAGAAGAAAAGTTTCGGACAGCGTCCATTAGTTAGGAGAGTAGGCAGAGCTAAGTGTGGCCCAATTCACCTGTATCATGAATGAACTAAGATATCCGGCTTTACCTTTTTACATAAGCGTCAAAGACCTTTTGTTGTTTTTCTTGGATCCAAAACACCGCGCCTTCAAGAAAGGTGCCAGTAACATTCAACTCTCCCCTGTTTTACATTTGAATACCATTGAAGCAAATAACAATCATCAGAATGTTTGAGGGATATGTAACTATAACTGCCTTCTTGAAGTTACTTTCATCATTGATTTTTCGCTTCTTGCTTTGGCAACTGTTTCAATAGATTTGAGTTTGATTTAGTGTGGTATTTTAATTTCCATCCCTGGGCACTCCCCTCATTCAATGACAATACCTTCGGAAAGTACTATCGGGTTACACGATGGGTTGAATCTACTTATTATACATGGAACAGGTCTGAAACAGGTCAGTTAAAACTCCAGTTTTAAAAGGAAGGTGTTTTTGAATCAGTTCATCCTCTCCCAACATAATCAGATGCATCAGGAACCTGACACTTAGTCCAATAATTTTATGATTTGACCCCACACAAATTGCAACAGAAACAATGTTGGTGTTAATATACTCTGAAATAGTCCGAAAATAATATATTAAAAGTCTACCAAAATCAACCTAGTGGAACATGTAGAAATAAGGGGGCAACGTTTGTACAGGGGTAAACCATTAGAATTGTTCGAATTGATTTAAATGATGTACCAATTTATTGGGCTACTCCTAAGGTTTAAAAAAGCTATAGTTTGCCCTATCTACGCGTTATAGTTTTAGTACAATAGGTTCATAACAGTTCAAGGTCATCCTGGGGTAAAATTCATCGAATGGTCCGATTTTGATCGGACTGGTTGTAAACTGTTAAATTTGTCACACTAGATAAGTAAATGTAAATAGATTCTTTGTTTGAACTTTCTATATAAGAATTACAGAGCTATGACTAGTGACCCCCCATAGACCCTGTAGCCCCCAGTCACATTTTGCGTTCCAATTATGCAACGAATATTATAGATGGTGCAACCAGTATATTTTCGGGTTCTGTACCATTAGACGAACAATTTGACACAATTTTTTTTTATAACGAACGGATATATCTGAAAATTTACCCCCATTGTGACCTTGAACCTATTTTGACTCATAACTATTAAACTACAACCTGCAGATATGGCAAACTATACCTTTTTTTTAATCCTGGAAATGTAACGAACACGTTGTCATACTTTTCGACGCGTTTTGATACTTTCCATATTTTGACCCCTGTATAAACATTACCCCCTTAAAAATATATGTTCCACTCCTTTGATTTTAGTACACTTTTGATATGTTGTTTTTAAAGGTATTCTCAATACAATTCTGTTGGAATTGATTCTATTGCAATTAGTGTTGGGTTAAGGCAGCATTCATTCTATTTTGACTGGCCTAACTCACAACTAAAATGGAGCAAAAACTAGCAGCTGCACAACATACCATGGGGCGAATGCTGAATATATCATACACAGATTAAGGTATTAAAAATTGCAAAACAACGGACATGGACATGGACTGGCCATGTCATAGAAGAGATGATGGGAGATGGAGTACAGCAACAACAGTATGACAACACTAGAAGGGAAAAGAAACAGAGGCAGGCAAGGCAAAGAAAAAGATGGCGTGATGAAAGAGAGAGAGAGAGAGAGAGAGATCAATGGAGATCCCATGCTGAGGCTTTCATCCTGCAGTAGATTGACAATAGCTGACAAAGAAGAAGAATTGCCAATAAATACATGTAGCACCGGGAAATTCAATTCCAAACACTCTTGTTGTCTCAGTCTTACTCTCGATTTCAGCAGAAGGTAGAACCATAAAACACCCTTCTGGAAAGTAAACTGAGACCTTTGAACACCAACGATCCTCTCATTTATTGCTCTTTGCTCAACACCGGTTTCGTCTTTAAGTTTTTCACTGGCGTCTTGGAGGCAGTTGGGAATACGAGAAATTGTCCCTCCACGGTAGAGCGTTGTCTGCACATTTTGTCCTCCAACAGAGACTTGTGGTTGTTCCACTAATTTAAGTAATCAATTTCCCTAAATTTCCATGAATTTCACAACTATTGTCCCCCTGAGAGTGAGTCCCCAATTTCCCACACAACATAATTTCTAGTGCTTTCACTGTTTGAAAAATATATATTAAGTTCAATGCATAATAATTCATTCACTCTGATCTGTACAATATTATTTTGTTTGAAAACGGTATAATCCACAATGATGCTACCCACCTTACACTAGTTTCTTGAACCTTCAAGTGAAACTGGCCCAAGTGGTATTTTATCATTTATGTTCAATTGACAACATCTCCGGTTAGGGTCCATTAAATTGGATGGAGTAAAAGTAAAGATTTAGCTTAGGAACTTGTCTAACAAATAAAGTCAACATATCTCACAGTTTATATTTTATAATTTTTAGTTTTATTGTATAGTATTTTGGACGGTCTGTACAAGAAATTAAAAGCAACCCTTGCAGTGCAACTGGGCCTCAACACAAGCAATCAGTTTCTGATTGTAAACGTGTGAACATCTTACACTAGAGTATTTGTAATATTTGTCAAGATTTTTGACATCTTGTTTAAACCAATGGCGACATCAAAAATTAGTCTTTCATACTTATAGCCTTTCGAAAGTGTGCATTGCCAAGCGAGTCGGCCATGCAAGAAGCAGTTGTACAGCCTGTCTCAAAAAAATGGTATAATCAAAAACCATTTTTTTTTCAATATTATATCTCAACATAAGTAAGTTGTTTTGTATATCACATTCAAAAGAAAAGACCAGGCTTTCCAGGATTTTTTGTTTCATCTCAATTGCTTATTTCAATCGAGATATAACTCCAGTTTACTGCGGAACACAAAGATCGAATTTGTGCCACTTTCTGGTTGAGTGAAAACGGTGAACGAATTAGTTCAACATTAGTTATTCACACTTGAACAGATATGAACTTCTTTTAAAAGGGATTAACTTCATAAAGAAACTCTCAAAGATTCGAAAACAGTTACGTAATGGTGAAAGTTATGATAAGTAAGTTCTGGCTTTAAGATAAAGTGAATAACATTCGACATACTGTTGTTTGTCAGAAGAGAACCATGAGCGTACAGCCGGCGTACAGCAACCTGGAGGACAGAGTTTCTATGGTCTTGAGGTATCATGAAACGCAAATTCCTATCACCACTTTGATACTTTGCTTCCAAATTCAAATTTTTATTGACTTCAACAATTAGTAAACGCACAAAGATAGTGCAATATTTTAAACCGTTTCTTTGGATTTGGAGTGTTTATTTTGGTTGCAATTACATTCCTTCGGGCATGATTTTAACAGATACCAATCTTGTAATAAATTCAAAGCTCCATTTCATTGACGTGCAATAAATATTTGTATTGTTTGTTATTTATGAAAAGAAGATTTTTATAATTGAACTGACTTCCTTTGTTTACTAAATTTAATCTGTGTTTTGTTGCTTTTTGTCAAGTTGCAATCTTTGTGAGCTTCAAGACAGCATGGCATAGCTGGGCGAAACAACTCTGCCCATGCATAAAAGTGGCACAAAATCGATTTTGATATATCGCACTAAATTGATTATATCTCTGGATTGACAAAAGCAAATGAGATGAAACAAACACTATTGGAAAGCCTGGTCTTTGTTCTTTAATATTATGCCAAGTAAGAATGACTTATTTTGAAATTTCATATTTAACCAATTTTTTTTCTGATTGTACCATTTTTTTTGAGACAGGCTGTACACCTGTATTTACATTGACACACCAAATATATATATTTTCAGGGCTAATTACGTCATTTCTTAAGATTCTGCCTTATGATGTTTGGATTGGTCTGCATACCAACAATGGAACAGGAAGATTTACCTGGATTACAGATGACTCTGAACCTACCTACACCAATTGGGCACCAGGTCAACCATCTGGGGATCCAGTAAGGACTTGTTTTAAAAGAAAATATGTTTCCAAGAACTTAGATGGATTGGGAAGCTGAGATAAATTATCTATCTAAAAAATGAAGAGATTTTATACTACCTTGGCGAAAAAAGCATCCGCATCAGTTTTAAATTCTGTAACTTTGTTGCTCTAGCTTGTGCGTTGTTTTGAAGTTACGTTTGCATGTTTCGTTTTAAGTCCATTTGAGACAGAATTTGGGTCATAGATGACACATGCGAAATCCATTATGTAAATGAGGTAAATGATGATCATCTGAGGCCATTTTGTAAAAACAGGCTGTCACAAAAAATATTAATACTCGAGACAAGGGCATTTTGTTAAAAAGGAAAGTACACGTGGATCTTTGCTTGGTACGTCTTTAAAGCCAATAAAATAACCTTTTATTTATTTTTGTTAATGAAGACAAAGGTCACGTGTCGAGGTCAAAGGTCATGTGAGGTCAAGTTGTAAGATAGGCTGGGCGACCCACGGGTTATATTCTTTGAACGGTTGGAGATGATCTTATAGACAGTGGTAAGTTGTTCCAGATTCTTGATCCGAAGACACTGAAGGATCCCTCACCAATGTGTTTATGAGATCTTGGAATAGTGAGTCTGCTCCAATCTTGTGATGAGCGAAGTCCTTCTCGAGATGATTTATGCATGCTTACACATTCTTCAAGATAAACAGGTGCGAGACCATTCAGTGTCTTGTAAATATATAAGAGAACTTTGAATTGGATGCGTTTGTCAATTGGTAGCCAGTGTAGAGAGTCTAGTAATTGTGAAGCAGGGTGTTTATGTGGAACTTGGAAAATAATACGGGCAGCTCTGTTCTGAAGGCGCTGGAGTCTGATGAGATCTTTTTTCCTACAACAAGACAGAAGAGCATTGGCATAATCTAACTTGGAGAGTACAAGACCTCGCATGGCACTTGAGCATGCGTCCTCAGTAATGTATCTACGTATTCTCGACAAGTTCCATAACAGAAAGTTGACTGATTTACAAACAGATGTAACATGCTCAGACATGGTCATGGCCGAATCAAAGCGAACACCTAAGTTCTTGATAGTGGATGAAGGAACTATCTCAACTTCACCAATCTGAATCTTTGCGTCGGCAATTCGAGTCATGTTGTGCGGTGATGATGCAATAAAAAATCAGTTTTGGACTCATTTAGTTTGAGCATATTTTCAGCACACTTAGCTTAAAGATGGCACATGCTGCATCACATGGGATCTTTGGGTTAAAGAAAGCATATATTTGTACATCGTCTGCATAACAGTGAAAATGTAAACCATGATGGCGAATAATTGAGGCAACGTGCTGCGAGTATATGGTAAATGACCTGGGCCCAATTATTGACCCCTGTGGGACACCGCACTTTAGATCATAATAATCAGAGAAAAAACCACCAACAGATACCCTGAACTGCCGGCCGGTAATATATGAGCGGAACCATTGTAGGGCTGTGCCTTTGATACCAAAGTCATGTTCTAGACGGTGTAGTAAGATACCATTATCAATGGTATCAGAAAGGCAGCAGAAAGGTCCAGCATTATTAAAAAGGCAGGTTTATTTTCATCAAGGGCCATCACAATGTCATTCATGACTCTGAGTAAAGCCGTTTCGGTGGAATGCATATTTTTGTAAGCAGATTGATATATCTCATCAAGATTATTTACCTGCATGTGCTCATTGACCATAGCATAGCAGCCTTTTCAATAACCTTACCAATAAACCCTGTGTTTGAAATAGGCCTGTAATTTTTAAGGTCATTCCAGTCTAGATTCATCTTTTTTAAGATTGGTGTAACTATGGCCTGTTTAAGATCATCAGGGGTCATCCCCTCATGGAGAGAGGTGTTTACAATACTGGTAATATATGGTAAAACAACATCAATATTACTTTTCATTAACCAGGTGAGAAGGGTATCAAGACTACAGGTTTTGTTGGCACATTGCCTGATAATTGAACTTTGGGTTAACTCTCTGAAATGATCAAAATGACTTTGAATTGTAGGCACTGGGATGGAAGTGCTACTCATATGACTACTGCTGCATTTGCTAGACTTAAAATTACATCTTATTTTATCAACTTTCTCAATTAAAAAAAATGGCAAACTTATCACCAAGCACATCGGGAGTATAAACAGAAGGCAAGATCATCTCATTGCGATTAAGCAAGGTGCCTAAAATTGGAAACGTTTCTTTCGGCTGCGCTTTGTACAAAATATCAGTGAAATGCTTCTTTTTAGCATCCTCTAACAGTCTATTGTACCGAAGGTGTTGTTTCTGATACTTTTCCTTGTCTTCAACCTTACCACTCTTACGCCACTTTCGTTCAAGTCTGCGTTGGTCCTGTTTTTCAGTTAATAAATATTCTGTGTACCAAGGAGGTCGAGCACGAACAATACGGGACCTGGTGGTTGAAGGAGCATGACAGTCAAGAACTCTACTGCAAGAAGCATTAAATTCCCTGTACAGATCATTCACATTACCTGAGTTAGTTTCTAACAGATTGAGTTCGGATACAATATCTTTTGTCATGACCGTGTGTGCGTAGAACTAAAGATATTCTTCATCAAATATGAGAGTGTAAAATCAACCAGGTCCAATGTTATCAGATATCTTGTTTCAAAAATAAGACTAGAAGTCACGCAGCCGCCGCCAGAAGCTAAAGAAGTTTAGAGCACACCTATTTCCATTGCTAGACCTTGACCACAGGTTGTATAGGTCGGGGTAATCCTAGATTGCTATAGGATTAATTGAAGATTGACGCCAAGATCGTGTCAATATGTTAAGCATTAATTTAGGTTTTTTTGTTTTTCCGTCCATTGTAGAATCAAGCATTCTGTGCCAAGATGTTTAATGAACCTGCAAACCCTGGAGAATGGGTAGATGTTTATTGCGATGGACAGAAAAATGCCTACGTGTGTATGCAACCACCAGGTAACTGACACAGGATGATCTTCTTTATAGCAGGTTATTTTAGTTAGTTTTTAGTTAGAGAGACTTATTTTGCCTCATGAAGGTGTTCACATATATTTTTGGGTCTTGATATTTAGTGGCTGCGCAACTATGTATTTAATCAAATATTGATCATATTATGCATATTGTTATTAATAGTAGTATAGGCTGCCGTCAGGAAATCGTCACAATCATGTTGAAAAGCGCTTTATAAATACTGACTTGTTTACCTTTATTACCATTTGTTTCAGACCCCACTTACCAGCCAACCCACCCATTGCCAGCCGATGTAGTAGACCAGGCTACCAGTCTTACTACCTGTCCTGTTATAAGTTTGTGGTGGAAAATGCGTCTTTTGCAGACGCAAAACAAGCTTGTATCGATGATAATGCAGTACTGGCGTCGTTCCCAGACAAATATGAGCTGGCGTTTGGTACAACTGTGATGTATGCCAACAGGGTTGATGGCGTCTGGCTTGGTTTAGAAAGAGATGGTGTAAGTATATAGAATAATGTAACCTCCAAGGTCTAACCTAATACTCAGCCTGGACCTTACCAGTTAAACATGGGATTTTGGTATCATTTAAGACGTCGTCTAATTTAAAAGTACTATACTATGCTGACTACGTTGCATTAAAGAGACATGAGGAGATTTCCGAAAGAAGCGCCCCCATTCTTTTCGAACCCGTTTTTTTTTTTGCATATTTGGAATGCTTTCCAATGTATTAGATCATACCTGAAGTGAATAAGCCGAATACGCCGTCTTTATGTAATAATATGATGATTTAGTACTTTCTGTCGTGCACGACAGAAAGTCAAAGCACGGTGTTCTATGGGGACAATTACGATAGTCAGGCAAGTTCAAAACAAGGTTTGCTGTTTTCTTAATTTGTAC
Source organism: Ophioderma brevispina (assembly GCA_023653785.1). Taxonomy (NCBI): domain Eukaryota; kingdom Metazoa; phylum Echinodermata; class Ophiuroidea; order Amphilepidida; family Ophiodermatidae; genus Ophioderma; species Ophioderma brevispina. Next base: position 12,174 of record JAMKCH010031547.1, on the reverse strand, counting down.
TTGTTTGTCCAATAAACCTTCGGAACGTTCTTGGTAGGTGGTCAACAATCGATCCTGTGCAATTTTAGAGCAATTCGTATCCTAAAAAATCTCCTCCTGTCACTTTAACTACAGAATTGATATGATTTGCATTTGTCGAGTTAGCCGCTAAAGTGGGACTAAATATGAGTGCAAAGAATACAGAACTCAATTTGATTCTTAATGAAGAGGTTAAAAGGTTGATCATCCTCCTATCTGCTCAACGAATATCACAACTATCAACGAAGTACACCTAGGGGCTCTTGATAGCAGAAAAGGACTTTTTACTTGAAAAGGACAAGCATGAAGTGCCTGCAATCAGTTGGAAAGACTGACCTCACCTGGCCATATTCGGGTCCTGTTAGGAAAGCTTCTGGGTGCAGAAACGTGGATTATGATGAAGGAGCTCCAAGACCGGTTATCGGGCTACTCATGCGAGTTCTAACCATCTCCTTGAAGAAATACCAAACAACAGATGTATGTTGATTTGCCTCCTATCTCCACAATTGTGGCACAGACACACAGTTTGCTGGGCATTGCCAAGAACCAGTGGCGTAGCTGGAGGGCAAGGGAGAGGCACGTGCCCCAGGCGCCACCTCAGGGGGCGCTGAAATGACGTTGGGGAAAAATAAAATTGACACTGTCACAGGCATTATAGGCCTATAGTTCATACCTGAGAGCCCTTTGAAGGTACTTAAGGAGACATGAGGAGATTTCCAGAAAGAAGCGCCCCCAATTTTTTTCGAACCCGGGTTTTTTGCATATTTGGAATGCTTTCCAATGTATTAGATCACACCTGAAGTGAATAAGCCGAATACGCCGTCTTTATGTAATAATATGATGATTTAGTACTTTCTGTCGTGCACGACAGAAAGTCAAAGCACGGTGTTCTATGGGGACAATTACGATAGTCAAGCAAGTTCAAAACAAGGTTTGCTGTTTTCTTTTTACTTGTTTGTCCAATAAACCTTCGGAACGTTCTTGGTAGGTGGTCTACAATCGATCCTGTGCAATTTGAGAGAAATTCGATCCTAAAAAAAATCTCCTCCTGTCACTTTAAATTTGCTAAAACTCGAGAGCTTCCGTATTTAAACTCTCCGGCAACAGATTTATGTTGATTTGCCTCCTATTTCCACAATTGTGGCACAGACACACAGTTTGCTGGGCATTGCCAAGAACCAGTGGCGTAGCTGGAGGGCAAGGGAGAGGCACGTGCCCCAGGCGCCACCTCAGGGGGCGCTGAAATGACGTTGGGGAAAAATAAAATTGACACTGTCACAGGCATTATAGGCCTATAGTTCATACCTGAGAGCCCTTTGAAGGTACTTAAAGAGACATGAGGAGATTTCCAGAAAAAAGCGCCCCCAATTTTTTTCGAACCCGGTTTTTTGCATATTTGGAATGCTTTCCAATGTATTAGATCACACCTGAAGTGAATAAGCCGAATACTACGTCTTTATGTAATAATATGATGATTTAGTACTTTCTGTCGTGCACGACAGAAAGTCAAAGCACGGTGTTCTATGGGGACAATTACGATAGTCAAGCAAGTTCAAAACAAGGTTTGCTGTTTTCTTTTTACTTGTTTGTCCAATAAACCTTCGGAACGTTCTTGGTAGGTGGTCTACAATCGATCCTGTGCAATTTGAGAGAAATTCGATCCTAAAAAAAATCTCCTCCTGTCACTTTAAATTTGCTAAAACTCGAGAGCTTCCGTATTTAAACTCTTCGCCTTCAGAAGATGAAACAAAATTAATCAACAAAATTTAAATTATGTAGTCCAATTTTTTCCATAATATTGACCGAAAATGTGGCTAAGATTTGCATGGGAATGGCCTCAGATATCATCTAACAATCACAATTTTCCGATGCACTAAAGCGGTCCATAGCCTCATCTCCTTTCGATTGCTCTATATCGCCGTAGAAAAACCAAATTTCGCCGATACTACACTACACTGTGTGTTTATGGAATGGACGGACATAAACCTTCAATTGTGATTTTGATAATACGTAATTTACACTCCCTCGAATTTTTGAGCATGTCTCGTTTGCATTGTGTAGTTTCCTAGACTATTACCAATATAACTGTTAAAAATTAATCAAATTTTGAAAATTGGGGCGGTCTTCAAAACTGTGCTGTTATTGCTATAAACCTTGGTTTAGTTTTCAGAATAATGCCCTGTCTTAATAGCAAAGATTCGCCTGTACTTTTTCGGAGAAACACCCCTTCCGAAGAAAGAATGCAATACATGTTTCAGACTAACGATGACTATTTTATTTTCGGACGAATTTTTGGAAGAAAGCCTTCGAAAGAATAATTTCTTCGGAAAAAGAACCGTTCCGATTACTGATATTATATTCTCGAAATATGCAAAATATTTTTGCAGAAAAAAAACTTTTCGGATAAACGGCACTTTGAAAAAAACCTAAAGGATTTCTGGTAATCAATCCAATCCATTTAACGTTACAGGATACGGGCAAGCTTGGATGGGTGGATAGATGGCCTTTGACCTACACTGACTGGGCGGCAAACGAACCTGTTGGTGGTGAATGTATAGCACTTACAAGTACGGGATGGATAGATATTCCTTGTAGTGAGCAACATGAATACTTCTGCAAGTATACACAAGGTGAATACTTAATAGAGATATGTTCGTTTGTTTTACCAGGCTGCTCCAGACCCTATCGTGTAAACGGAGGGATTTACTCCGAATTCTAGAAAATGATGCACTAAATTGTGGATTAAAATGTAAAAAGAAATTAAAGGTGGAAATAAAACTGGATCCCAATTCTCTGGTGAGTCCTATCCATAGATGTAACTAATCTTTCTGAATGAATTTTTTGAAAATACGTGTATCCTGAATATATTTTGAGCGAGATTTTTGTGTTGCAGGAAGACACATATATAGGGATTACTTTGCCCACTGTGGTTGTCTGTTGTTGATGTCTGCTGTTGTTGATGTGAAAAGGTTTAACATTTGCCTGTAATATCCGCATACTTCGACGGATTTAAAAACAAACTTGAGTCATAGATGCAACATGAGATGCCTCATTTGTTGATGAGGTCAAAGTTCACATACCAAGGTCAAGGGTCATGTGAGGTTAAGTTGAAAAATAGGCTGAAAATGTAAAATTGATCTCAATTGATAAGTTCAAGTTCACTTGGAACCAAACTTGAGTCATAGGTGCAACATTTGATCCCTCATCTGATGAGGTCACGTGCCAAGGTCAAAGGTCATTTGAGGCCTTTCATTTACAAACCGCGACGACAGGTGACACAAGCGGTCCGAGGACCAATGTACTTGTGTATGTGATGAAAGATAGCACATATCATTGTCCAAACGAAACAACGTGTCTGTGTCTCTGTTTCGCTGGGTTGTAAGAATTTTATCGATTAAAAGAATTTTGAAAAAAATGACATACCTTTGCAAAAACGATCCTTTGGGAAGTCCAGATATTTTCAGGACTCAAGTTCATTTAGAATCTATAAATATATATAGAATTTATAACTTATAACATTCTCCCACTGAGGCACCATAATGACAGCTGAGCAAAAGAATGGACCCGATAAATAATTTTCCCATTAACCCCAAACTTCCTGAAATGATATTTGCTCCGACATCCTACCGAAAGGTACCTATAAAACTACTAACCTAACCAAGCAACCTAACCAAGTTACCTAACCAAAATGGAGCACACAGGCAGACACACAGAAGGAATCTGCTGTCGCAATATCACCCATGGCTTTTTAAGCTAGGTAATAAGTTGCTATTCTAAATATTCTATTGTGTTCTCCATTGAGAACTGTACGCATAATTTGTTTCAGCACTGTACTCAAATAGCCTCGTCTACAAGGTCACGCTTTATTCCGTACATCTTGACATGTAGGCCAAGAGTATTAATAAAATAAACAATGGAAAGGTGGAAATTTCTGGGAACAAGCTGAAAATGTCAGAATTGGTGCAGAAATGTGTCTAGAATAATATACTAAAAGTCCCCAAAAATCCTCTTTGTGCATTTTCAGAAATAAGGGGGCAAAGTTTGTACAGGGGTAAAATTACGAAATATTTCAATTGTCCTTAAATGTGTTCCAACATTTTTGTCATGGCCCAAGGATTAAAAAAAGGTATAGTTTGCCCTATCTATGGCTTGCAGTTTAATAACTATATGGTAAAAAAGGCTCAAGGTCATCCTGGGGGTAAATTTTCAGAATGGTCGGATTCTTCTGAAAGATGTGTCAAATTCTTCATCTAGTTGTACATGAACACCAAATGAACATTTAAACAGGTGATGGTCATTTTTTTTTTTTTTTTTTTTTCAGGCAGACACACAGAAGGAATCTGCTGTCGCAATATCACCCATGTCTTTTTAAGCTAGGTAATAAGTTGCTATTCTAACTATTCTATTGTTTTCCTCCATTGAGAACTGTACGCATAATTTGTGTTCATCAGCAAACTGTATCAAATAGCCTCGTCTACAAGGTTCACGGTTTATCCGTACATCTTGACATGGTAGCTAAGACAATCTTCATGGGACACTCAGTGTTTTCTTTACAAAAACACACCGAATATTTTAAGCATTCAGAGAAAATGTGTTTTCCCCACAGACTTCAATATAATTAGACGCCGAACGCCAGCGCAAAACCCTTAACGTCTTTTTGCCGCAGTTTCGTCGTGCTCAATTTCCATAAGCGTGGTATACCAACAAGAGGGGATGATTTAATATATTCATTATATCCCTGATTTCCATGTAGTAGAAGACCAGCCTGTAATCCCGTGACCAAACTCTGGAGACAAAGATTTGAAGGCGTCTTGGGGTTCCCCCGATCGAATTGAAGGTTGTTGACTTGGGCTTGCCGCATTCAATGTTCCGGCATTTGGGAAGGGGCAAACACAGTTTAAAACACGGGTGTAAAATTGAGAACTGTCGCAATTGAATTATTAATGCATGTCAAATTACTACTCGCCTTATCATACGGAATCCAAACAATGTATAGTTTTTTATAGGTCCGACTTCAAATGAGGGACGCGATGGCCAAAAATGTCCAAAGGTCAAGCACTTTCAGTCTAGGTCAATTGTTATTAAACCGATTTTAAGGATGTAAGTGTCTATTAGATGTTTTTTGTGCATGAACATCCAATTCTGCCACTTTTAATAGTTCAAGATTTAGTCTTGACCTTGAATCAAAATGGTGCTATTCCAGGCATTCTGCCTTCCAGATTCCTCTCCGCGAACCAATTCCCACCGACAACCTTCCCATCCATTCATCTGCCAACTCATCAAAACTGTTTTCTTTCTTCATACTTCCTTCCACACTGCGCAGCATAGCCGCATATTAACCTCACCCACCTCCTCCTCAAAGACTATTATGACCTCGTATCACCCTATATCGATCTTCCTTCTCACTTCCATTCTCCTTCTTACCTCCCCCACCTTTTCACACAATTCCTCTTTTACCAGACCCCACACCTGACCCCCCCAATCCTTCACTATTTTCTGCCCACCATACTTGTACTTTTCTTTGTACTTTTCTTCCCTCTACCACTAACCCCCCCCCACAACATCCTAGCCCCCCCCTCCCCTCTCCCCCCCCCCTCCACCTCAACCTCCTGCACAAACATACGTCCACCCTCTCGTCCTCAAGATGTAACATGGGTAATCTGATGCACGGAAAACAAAGTACTGCGTGCTTTCTATCCTTCGTTTTACAGAAATCCGGCCTACAGTAACCTAACACTCCTGTTTTTTGCCCCATCTGAATGGGATAGGTTTGACAACAATTGCTACTTGTTTGATGAGGATTCATTAGTTAGAAACGTTTGACTCTGCAAATACCTGTGTCAAAGTCGATAGGGTGGTACATTGGCCAGTATCTTGCCACTAATGCTGAGGCAAGATTTTTTTATAAGAGACACGGGCAACCTTAAGATATGGATCGGCTGTACCTCTTGGATTGGCTTACAGCAAGATAATGGAGGTATGTGTGTATGTTATGGAATGTATGTTCATGTATTATGTATGTATGTCTGTATGTATGTATGTATGTGTTATGTCATGTCTGTTAGTCTTATGGTATTTAAAATTAGGTATTATTTATTCAGGTATGTATCTAATGTATGTAATGTATGTATGTATGTATGTATGTAGTTGTATGCCGTGCATTTATGTTATCGTGACATTTGTGCACACCATCGCCTATGGGCAGTTGGCAGTGTTCGACACAGATTTTTGGAGCAGTGGGTCAATATGACTGGGGGCGCCATTTTGTGCAATGTCTAGGCTAAGGTCCGGTGTTCTGTGAACACGATGCCCTTTTTGGGGTAATTGATTGTTTTGATGTTTCGGACAGCAAAGGATGTTTTATTATACTTTTGATCACAACCAAATAGGTGGGAATTGTTGGTATTTATTCCATCGCTTATATATCCATCTTAAGAAAATGAAAACCCTACTGTCCAGGACCTGCTCATTTTTGGTTTTGGTAAAGGAAGTTATTTTAGACGGCACAATCCTAGGATTGGACACCCCTTATGTAATATCACCACCCAAAGGACCTGGCAGGATAAGCAGAGAGAGAAGCGCCCTCAGTTTTCACATTGCGTTATCTGGTACCCATTTTCACAAACCACGAAATCTTCATGTTTTGAAGAAAATGGCACTTTTAGATGAATTTTAAGTGTAGGCTTCAATGGGAAATCGAACTTTTATTAAACAACCCCTTTCCCCCAAAGATCGGGAAAGAGACTTATTATGCTGATGTGATTTCAGTTCTGCCTTTGATAAGGTAGATCACAATCTTCTGATTCAAAAACTTCATGATCGTGGTATTAGGGTACTCTTCTATCTTGGTTTCAGAATTTTCTTATGGACAGGAAACAGAGGGTTATTTTCAGAGGTGAATTTTCTGACTGGGCATCAGTCACTTCTGGTGTTCCTCAAGGTTCAGTGCTTGGACCCATCCTTTTCCTTATTTTTGTCAGTGATATTACTTTGAATGTGGCTTCTTTTCTTTTCCAGTTTGCTGATGATTGGTGAGACCAATTAAAAATCCTAAGGATGTGGTTGATTTGCAAAATGATCTTGACAAACTCTGCAGTTGGTCAGTCACAAACAAGCTTCCTCTTAATGCATCCAAGTGTGCTGTTATGCACTTCACTAGGTCCAAAACTTGCAGCAAGTCTGATTACTTTTTGGGTGGTGAATGTCTGCAATCTGTTGATGATTTCAAATTACTTGGTACTCTGTTTTCTTCCAATCTTTCATTTTCCTCTCATGTAGATTTCTTGTGCAACAAAATCTCTCGTCTTGTAGGTTTTCTAATAATGCCTTTTTCTGCTCTTCTGAATCTCTATAAAGCTTTTGTCCTCATTTACTGTGTTGTTATTTGGGCTCCATATAATGTCTGTTACACTAGTAGACTTGAAAAGTTTACAAAGGAGGATTACAAGAGTCCTTATGTATAGGAAACATGGTTCTGGGGAGCATGTAGAGTACACTGACAGGTTGTCTGAATTTGGTCTACAGTGTTGATGATTTGTTTAAATTTCAGCGTTTGCAATTTTGTTTCAAGCTGTTAAATAATATTGGTCCAACATCTTTCATGGACTTTTTTCACAGAAGTCGTATTTCTCAAGACAGATTTCTACATTGGCGGGCAAGGACTAATTCCTTCTACAATTCTGTCTTTGTCTCTTTTCCTAGACTTTGGGAAAATATTCGACTTCACGCTCGTCAAGCAAGCTCTCATCCCAAATTCAAGTCCCTTTCTAAGCAGTATTTCCTCACAAGTTAATTCCTGCATTGCCTGTCTTCTTTTCACAATTGTTTTCTGTTTTTTTGCCTACTCTATATTTGATGTTTATGTATGTTGTTCCATGGAAAGAAATGCATCGGTGTGTTTGGGCTGAGTAGCCTATTTTACTTTCCAGAGTTACTTTGTTTGTCTTTTGAATTTCATAAGTAACTCAAATAAATATTATTATTATTATTATGTATTGATAATATCTATCTACCCTGTAAGTGGCTTTCCCGTTCTTGTGGGAGGAGGGTTAATTTTAAACAATTTGTCCATCGAGGGTGCATAAAATAGAAAAGAAGAGTATAAACATTCAATCATTCATGTTCGACCTCCCCACTACTGATGAGCTTATAAAACCTCAATTCCCATGGTGCAGTGCAATAGCTTTCATTCGCGATTGCATTGAGCAAATCTTTAGTATCATGATTTATCAGACCCAGAACAAGCATGGTCAGCTGTTGTTAACAGGTGCACATGCAATGCTACTGATACTGAATTCAGCCCTTGGTAGATTAGCATGCCTTGCCTTATAGTGATATTCCAAAGCATAATAACTTTGTGCTTACTCTACCAGAACAAAGTAACTTTGACTTTGACTTTACTGCATAGGACGGGGTGTCCCTTTGCTCTTCTCATGAGTAATTCTCCTCCATTCTGGTCTGCCCTTTGCAATAGATTCGGCATTTTGGAGGTCCAAGCCTGTGTCCTTGGGGATCCGGTCCTTCCATCTTGCTGGTGGGCAACCTGGCTTCCTACGCTTGTTGAAGTCTTGCGTATAGGCTTGGTATGGTAATCTGTAAACTGTATACCAAACTCACTTGTATTGTTATTCATGAACAAAACTTTCCACAAGAATTAGTATTATGCAATAGTCCAACAGATTTTCCCTGAGCTCTGAACCATAGCCAAATGACCACTTCTGTTGTAGTAACCAAGGGGGTGAAGCCCATTCAAAACCAGTCGTCCGTGCTGGGCGCTGACATTTTGAATATTGCACGGAATAATTATTAGTTTGGGTGCTTGTATACACACATAATGTCAATTCGATACAAACAATCCGGCTGTGCTGTGCAGAATATCGTTTGTTGATGTCAAATTTCTTATTTTTGTAACTAGGTTACTACAGCTGGAAAGATCAGACACTCTTAGACTATGAGAACTGGAACGCAGGTGAACCTGATCAAACTGCTAGTAGCTGTGGTTACATGCTTGGCAGTAACACCATGTGGGCCGATGATTCTTGTGTAACAACTAGACGCTACGTATGCAAAGCACCTCTATGTAAGTTGTATTAAATGTACAAGATCCAGCTGTAATAACGTCTGATAAACTATACTCCTCTTAAAGAAGAGATAAATATGACAATTGAAATGAAAGAAAGAAAAAAGAGAGAAAGAAAGAGAGAGGGAGCATTGTGGAAAAGGGTTCATATATTCAAATTTCAATTACCCACTGAAACCGGTAAAAAAGGAGATGTGGTCCGCCCGGAGCCATAGTCCGGGCTCCATAGACAACAACGAAATAAAACGTAAAACTAATGTTGTGTGAAGAGTCAATTTAATGAGTGGCGTATTCTTCACCGTTCTAGATGGACTATGATGCCGGAGGACCATATCTCGTGCCGGACCTTTATTATCATTTTACATAAAAGCGACATTTTGTGACGAATTTATGTGATGTGGTATTTTTTGTAAACCAGTAGAAGGTAAACTTTGCGCATGTCGCTTCATTATGCAAAACTGTTTCAAACTCATCTGTTCTCATGAAAACTATAGAATGCATCATTCTTTTTTATCCAACGATGTCCTTCAATGAACTACTCATGGTTCTTAAAAAAATGTCATTGATGTCAGTTGGAACTACAGGAGGATGCCCCAGTGGCTGGTATAAACTTATTGATAGGTGCTATGCATTGTTTGGAAGAACTGGAGATGACCAGAAGACTTACGATGAAGCACAGTCAACGTGTAGATCCTACCGCGATGGTAGTCTGGCATCCATCCAACAGCAGCCTCAGCAGTGTAAGTATTCCATAGGTTGGCACCAGAGCCAAAGTGGCCCTTGGGATGGTGTCTGTGATGATGTGGTGATCATAACCTATAGGTCAGTCATTTTTTGCCTCAATGGAAAGTCTGAGGAAAGAAAAAAAGGGAACATCCACCTTCCGCATCAGTGGCGGATCCAGGATTTTTGGAACGAGGGGGCGTGGAATTGGCTGCCAATAACACAGCTACAATGGCACCGTAGTGCCGGGTGGTGGGCGCGGCACCCTCCTGTGTTGTGCCGGGGGGGGGGCGTTGATGAGTGTCGAAAACATGGATTATCAATTGAAAATCCAATGATTTTTGAAAATCTTGGATTATCGAAAGAAAATTTTGGATTATCAACCAAAAAATCCGGATTTTGGTCGAAAATCCAAGATTTTTCGAATTATTGGACATTGGGTATTCCATACACGTGACAAGAAAACTGCTGCTTCTGGGCTCTCTTTCACAAAAGTTAAGATTAATCTTAAGTAAAATGTATTTAAAAAATCATTCATAAGTATCTAACACTTCTTAAGAATTTAAAAGAATTCGTAAAGTAAAATTAATAAAATAGAACCTAGGTATTAAAAGATACTGGGATTGAACTTCATAAATCTCATACGAAAATTCTTTCAAATTTCTTCTTAAATTGGATTAAACGATTTAAAAACTTCAGAAGAATAACTCCTTTTAAGTTCCGCTTAAGATTAATCTTATCTTTTATGAAACAGGGCCCTGAAGTTTCCCTTTCTTCTTTTTTCCTTGTGTTGTGTAGTTTTGGCAAGGTCTGGGACTGTCCAATAACAGTCTTCTGCAGTCTTGTGCGGTCGGGAGCACGTGGCAAATTTGAAATACCCGCCATGATTTTTTTTAGGTTGCGAGCATGATAATTACATCACAACCTGTAAAGTTGCAAATAAAATATAAACAAAGTTTATCTTTTTGTTGGGCCATTCACCGTAATTTTTCAATACATAATTCTTATTTTCTTTGAGTAAATATGCAAAATTAAAGGGTCAAGCTTTGTAATTAAATAAATTCATTTCCTGATTGAATATTTATACATGAAATCAGCTATATACCTCATGTATGGAATGGAACACTCAAGCATTCATTTGTTGATTTTAATATAAGTAAACAAAACCAACGGTAAATTGAATATTAAAAAAAAAATATTTTAAGAACATTACAAACCTGTTATTTTTTTTTTATATAAAAGTAGTTGCAACACCATAGAAAACATACAGAAAATGTGAAAGCAATAGCAAAAAAAGAAGGGGGCACAGAAGCATGTAAAAATGTGATTAAAGAAATCTCTTTTCCACCAGACGTAAAACCATTTTGAATATTTTCAATGCATGAATCACATGATAAGACATGAAACTTGCATATAAGCCCGCATATAAGCTTCAATTCACATTACACATTCCGATTAAAGGCCGACTCAGAGATTTCCCGATGAGGGCGCCCTCAATTTTCAAACAAATTGTGTTTTTTGCATGTACATAATGCTTGTCCTTATACTAATCACTGTGTGAAATAGCTAAGCTCAAATCGAAGTCCTTCATATAGAAAATCTCATCTTTGTTTAAAAATTCCGGATCCGGAAATTTTGTTATACACTATGGCACTGTTATATACACATAAATGTTTACTGCATTAAAACGAAAAATCTGATTCATCTCAAACTTTGGAATTGAGCATTCTAGGTGACTATCTTTAGTTCTAGTTGACTATTTTTAATTAATATATTAAAAAATTACATTCTGAAATCTCTGAGTCAGACTTTAACTTTTACGATAAGAGCACGTGAACAGCGCCACCGCTATTTTCGGCTGTCACGGACGCCTTCTAACCGTTTCCAACCAGGGTATTCTTTCCGGGGCCTATTTTATCACATGAATCGAAAGTCACTATTTTCCTACTATAAGAGTGATGTACTTGCTATGCGCTCTCATTTTGATAATAACATGCTACCCCCACGAAGAACCGATTCGCACAGGACACAACAATGTCACAAATAGGCCTTGTTTTTTATCGGAACTAACTACCATTACACCAAACGTGGAGTGATTTGGTACTGTGCCCCCTTAACTTTTAGAATAGGCAGTTTTAACACCTGACCCGTTTTCTTGTATTTTGTGTGTGTGTTTTTTTTTTTATTTTTTTCTCCCGCCAACGAGGGGGCGTACGCCGAGCACGCCCCTATGTAGATCCGCCAGTGCGCATGGCATGATTTCGTCATAAGTTTTGAAAGCACACTGCCTTTGAATAAGCACGGTAAAGTTAGCAGGATATTGGATATTGGATATTCGGCTAGACGGATATTCG
>JAMKCH010031546.1:0-16740 GCA_023653785.1 Ophioderma brevispina | reverse complement strand
TAAATTAGCATGGTTGTGCATATATAAAGAGCAACTTCAAGTCCTTTGCATTTAGGACTTCTGGATTTGATGACTTTGATGAGGCATAATCTTTTGTGTAGGAGTAAAAACATAATATTTTTTGTCAGAAATCATAGACCAATGCTTTATATTCTGTACCAAAAAGATGACAACAGATGTCCAAGTTGGTAAAATACACAACAATTATGAAACTGTTTGACGTTCTCCGTGAGGGGCTACTCAGATTTGGTTTGGTGAGGAGGTGCAGCTGGACTTGAAACCCTACCCATTCATAGGGTCCATTTTGAGATAAAAAAAATACCCATTTCTGAGGAATTTTGCTTACATAGGTATCCTCTTGTTTTAAATAACAGATCTTGACGGAAATAAAAACTCTTCACAAAGGGAACCATATTGCTAACCGAACATTCTGTATGAGATGCAGATGTTGCAGGTCAAAGCAAAGGTCAAGTCACATCTGTGAAATTGTTTAAAATGTATTTCTGGGGCAAGTTAGGTGCTTGGACCATCACACTGCTAAAAAATACCCAGCCCAAACTCCATACAGTTGTACACAGATTGACCTCTAATGAGCCCGATTGAGCTTTGACCCTATTTTTAATGTCCATGCAAGTTCCTTCAAATGAGGTATTTGTTCATTCATGCTCAAACGAACCACTGGCCAAGACTTAACACAGGTGTACACAGTTGACCTCTAGACTCTACATTACCCTTGATCACCCGTTTTCTATAAATTTGCCACCAAATTTTCAAAGAACCACTGGCAAGGACTTGGGGTGTACACCGATTGACACCCATGGGCACATTGGACCTGTTTTGAGGGAAAAAACTGTCAAATGCACCTCCCTTGGTATTAAATTATTCATTGGTGTAAATGGATTCAAGTGCTGGCATAGTTGTTACATTAAAAGTGTTGATAAGATAGAGGGATATAGCAGATCTTTCCCACTTCTAAACTCACACTATTTGGTGTGGCCAGAGATAGAATGAAGGCACATGTACATTTCCAACTGTTAGTATGAGGTTTCCAATGTATCACAAAATGAGTAATTAAAACGGCAAAATTATAGCGTTTTACCCACAGGACACTCTTTGGACCTTGGATATTGGATCCACCGTCATAAATAAGGTCAAAACTTCAATGACTTATATAGAGTCATAATTACACTCTACAGGAAATGTGGATTCCTCAAAACAATTACAATAGGATAGGTGCACAGTCGGTAAGCATTTCCCCCCTCATTATTTAATTACCCACATGGGAATATTAGAATTCGTCAATACAGTTCAGAGACGGTGTCAATTGTTGGCACTCCTATCTTCCAATATTAAATTGCTGCTGAATATACAATAGAAAGGCGCCCGACACTTCCCAGTTTAAAAAATACCAAATTCCTAGATTTTTCCCTATATTTATCTTGTTTAACCCTCTATTATCCCTATATTCTTGTTTTTTTGCCCTATATTTAAGCCATATATTTTTGCAAGGGTTCACTTGTAGCGCTGCAATTGAAAAGTGAAGTTTAATTGGAACAATGCTGGTATAGGTCAACCGGGATCCCTCTATGTGGATGATGGTCCAAAGAGTCATGTTGCCCCAAGTGTCAAAGGTAATGTGAGGTCAACTTGAAAAATAGGCTAAAAAAGTAAAATTGACCTCAATGAAAAGTTGAAGTTCAATTGGAACAAACTTGTGTCATAGGGGCACCACGGGATCCTCTATGTGAGGTCAAAGGCATATAAGGTCAAAGGTCATGGACAGTGTACATTTGGACATTATCGTATTATCAGCTAACGTAAAGGTTATGCCGCTGTACAGGGTCCTGGTATCGACAATAAGGCAACGCCATCGTCATGATCTTAAAACCAATCCACCACTTGTTCTCACAGATTCTGGACCGTGAAATTGCCAATAACACCAATGTTGATCCCTCCTCCTATGCATGTTCTCTTTTTCCCTTTCCTTTTTATTTTTGGTTTCTTTCTTTACATATCAACAGACCTTAAAAATTCAGTAGGTCAAAGATGTAATAATCCAAGTTGAAATAAAGTAGATTATTGGCTTTTGCCGTTTACTCACGGTGCGGCGCGTCACGTCCGGCGCGTCACGTTAGTTTTTTTTGTTTTGTTTTTCAGGTTCCTACACACGTAAATTTATCACTTAATATGTTTGTTTTGATCGTTACTAGCATCAGAATTAGTTGTACAGGTGGAAAATATTTTAAAACTTCAAAAAATATTAAAAGTAACACGAAGCAAACCTGATGAGCCGGGTGATGAGCATTTGATTAGTATAATAGCCGTACGTAAACCTCGTGTTCAAAGGGCGCCACACCAGTAAATAACTGCCCCATTGAAATACAGCAATATATCTGTTTTGAAAGCGAGATTTTCGAATCAAGCGGCAACATTTGGCATACAAGTTAATATCAATGGATGCAAATCGATGAAACGTTAACATATGTTTCAATGTATGGGGGGTCTTCCGATTCGTTTTTCCGATACGAGACCCTAAATAGCGACCGTGCCATTTTCCACCCGTTTTCGAGCCTGCAAACTCATTTACGCCATCTTCATACACCGAGGGCCTACTTTTCCGTGAAAATCAAAATTTTAAATTTAATCATATCCAATATGTTAAAGACACATGTACCTTTTATTTGAAACATAATATGGCACTACAGATCTTCACAAACTCGCACAGGACCGTAAAACATCTCAAAATTAGCTGTGTTTTTTACCGGAAGTAAAACCATTACATGAAATGCGTGGTGATTTAGTGTTGTGCGCCCTGTAAGGAGAAATTGCTTTATTGATCAACTCGAGACAGCTCGTG
Organism: Ophioderma brevispina; assembly: GCA_023653785.1. Taxonomy (NCBI): domain Eukaryota; kingdom Metazoa; phylum Echinodermata; class Ophiuroidea; order Amphilepidida; family Ophiodermatidae; genus Ophioderma; species Ophioderma brevispina. The sequence continues at coordinate 13,883 of JAMKCH010031546.1, read as the reverse complement.
TGATAGTGCCACTTCACATGCGTAGAAGGGCACACCACCAAATAACGCTCCCATTGAAATACACGCTAAATTGACTTGAAATAAGTTCAAAATTCAACCCCACGTGACGACATATTTGATGTTTTGAAGATATTTCTATATCAAAAAAAGATGAAAATTTTTAAAAATCATGGTAATTTGATATCGATACAGGATAGAATTCGAGATACAGGCTTGGGAATAGCGCCACCACTTTTTCCACCCGACACGTAAAACCCATAGCCGTATCCGAGCACGGAGTACTTCCGAAGGCCTAATTTATTTGTAGATTCAAATTTATTTATTTCCTGATATTCCAAGTATAGAACATTGTCTGCACTATTCATTTAAATATTAACATTTGACAATCAACAATATCTACGCACCATGCCACACTAATTTGCTTACAATCGACGGTATGTTTTTACCGGAACTACCCACCATTACACAAAATGCGGAGTGATTTAGTGGTGTGCTCCTTAGAAAGGGCGCACACCACTATAAACGCGACATTGGATTACACGTAAAAATGCCTTAAAGTTATCGTCTGTTCAGACTATGTCACTGTCACTAGTGTCAGTGACTAACTGTCAGTGTTCAATGGTAAAATAGCCCGCAAAAAGTAAGCATAAGCTGCCTTAAGCTTAAAGTTCGTGTAATCCTGCATATATCCGCAAAAATCGTAGGCTTATATGACCATGCCGGCTTGTATCGTACGCTTGTTGATGCATTACAACTCTATAAAATTAAGTTAATTATGTTAACTTACTAGTCGATGTCCATATCGCTGCAATCCTCCATCATGTCCATGCACGCTGTTTCGCACACTTTCTTCATTTTGATATAGAAGCAGCTTGTAACCCTAAAATACGTGTTCACCACATTATTCCTCGATTAAAAAATAGTGCCACCCGAGATATTAAAAAATGGTCATCAAACTGATACCGTTTATTATTATTATTAATTGTTATATTATTATTGTTATTATTATCATTATTATTTTACGTAAGAAACATTCGAGGGATTATTTTAGTTGTTATAACCTTGCTTACCTTGCATTCGTGTGCGAGGGTGCACCCGTCGTCTATTTTCTCCCTACTTCACCGAGTGTTTTCCCGCCACGATAAATTGTATGTGTCGATTGCAGTGGTGGGGAAAGTAGGGGCAAAAACGTATTATATTTCAATATTTCATTCAAAATTTTATTTGGTTGAAATCTACATTTGAAGCATGAAAAAAAAAATAACGTGACGTGCCGTGACATGACGCGCCGTGAACGTGACGCGCCATAGTAAACGGTAAAAGCCGATTTATTTCGGATGTTCACTTTTCGATTCCAGCTTGTTGACTTACTAGATTTGACGCATTCTCGAAAATTTTACACATTCGGTCTTGCCAGGAGCGTTTGTCCGGGCATTTATCACCCAATTTGTAGTGGGTGTTTGAATTTAACCGTCACACCAACATAAAACGCCTTGCGGGAAACACTACCATGTCTGTGCTTTTCATCGATAATGTTTGGCATGTTGCTACATACTACTCCCGTCGCGTCATCTCGGGTCAACCTTTTTTTTCAACCCAAAATTGCTATGGAGAATCGTATTTTTGTTGATCCACAACGAACGCATTGTTGACCTTTGACCCGCCAAACTCGTTCCCTCCGAAACTGGCAACCATTCCCTCAATGGAGTTAAATAATTCTGCGTTGAAATCCATCCCATTAGTCATTTTTTTTTTTTTTTTCGGCGCCTTTGGATGAAACAACGTGTGTTCTTGTCGTAGTATTGTAAGTTGCTACATAGTCCCGTTTGAGGTAAGTTTGATATTCTTGGACGATTCAGATACTTTAATTTGGCGTTTACTTATCAATGTATTGTCGATCCAGAGACCTGTACAGCGGCATAACCTTTACGTTAGCTGATATACTGATGATGTCCACATGTTAAAAGATAAATGTTAAACGAAAAGTTATGCTCAAGCAGAACTAGCTTTCACTTTTGCTTCGCATTCGCACCCAGTCCTTCCTAAGCATGACTTGATTGGCTATCAATTATCAAACTGACATATTTTCCTGGCCCTCAAGTGCATGCAAATTGAACTCGGCACCGATGTAGCTTGACACGTCATAGCCCGTCGGACAAAAGTTTTAAAATACTTCACTTACCGACCTATTGGTAATATTCCGATACCATGGGTGTTATTATCCATGAATATATAATTAGTAGAACAAAAAATAAGCAATACTGAGGTATTATAAAACAGGTTTCTACAAGTTTTCGATGTAGAATTGTAATATAGGCAAATTTTAGTACTTCAGTGCTTTCATTTTCTTATCATTTTGCGCTCAGTATTGACGCCAAACATCCTCCGCGTTTTAAAATTATAAATGAGTCATGTTTAGCAAGCCCAAGTTACTTACTTTTGGCCTGTAAGACATCGGTAAACAACCTTAAATGTGTTAGTTGTTTTCAGGAAGAAATACAAATTTAAAAGAGCATATATTTGATGCCCTTTTCAGAGGACATAATTTCATACTTTCACTTCACAAACTGAGTCCAACCGGAAAATCCAAGTGATATGAGACAGACAGGTGAAAGTCCTACATGCGACCCAATTTTTGTAAACATTTTAAAAAGCCCATGATATACGAGCCAATAATTGTAACTTCTTGCATCAAATCTTTTAAAATTTGTACATTATCTTTGTGCCATAAGTTCAACTGTTCTGTGGAGTTCCAATGCCATTTAAGGTTTGAGATGCATATTTCCTAAATAAAAAGAAAAAATAATTTTCTTTTGACATACATAGCATCTCTAGAGTCTGTAGAATAATTGTCTTACCAATTTGTAACCGATGCTACAATTTGTTCCCAAAAAATTTCATGTCAACATGTACATAGGCTGCCAAATTTGGCAGCCCAATGTAGACACAACAAGGGTAAGTTTCACATGAAAATTTCATAATGTGAATTTTAAATCTGGAAAAATGGTTATCACATGATGCAGAAGACTCTCAAGAATGCCTACAATATAATGTTTATTGCAAATAATGAATATTTAAGCCACTTTGCAGCTGTAAAGTTAGAGCAGAAGCTGACTGTGTATCTGGCTTAAATGGCACTTTTACTACACACAACTCGTCATGACTAGAATAGTCTATGATAACAGCAGCCATAAAAAAGTTAAGACTATCTAGTCATAGTCAGCGAGCGAGTTCTGCTCATGAGCATGCGTAACAGGTGATCTTGGGTCAAAGTCCGGTATTGCGCATGCCAATAAATCGCACGCTTTGACTGGAAGTATGTCATAAGCTTCAGGTTGGAGAAATTGTGTAAAAAATTTGTAGTGATAGCGCCGCACCGGACGCGTGTCCTAATTCACGCAGTATGACGTATTGACATAGCGTAAATAACACTGCGCCATGTACGACCGCGATCATGAGCAGTGTTCGATTTAGAAAATTAAAGTTACATGCACAACTGGGTTTTTCTCAGAAATTGGGCTGAATAACACTTATTACTTTTCTAATGTGTTCATAATTGTATTGATTTAAAGTTCTACTATGTAACTCTGATTGACCAAAAGATGGACTATAAAATTTTCTTACTTTTGGAGTTATGACCCCCCAGACTTGGCCCAGAATGAACAAAGGCGCATTTTCAGGCCTCATTAACTCTAAAAGTAAACACGCTATGAACTTCCTGATGCCAGATTTGAATTACACACCAAATATTACCCATAGATAGTGATTTTGAAAGTTGTGGAGGGTTCCATTACTAATCTGTGACCCTCTCAACATAGTCTTTCACATTGGGCGGCACTTTTGAAGGTGAACCCCCCTAAATTTCCAATTGCTCTAGCGGGAAAACGAAATGGACTATGACGCTCAAAATTTCAGGATTTTCATATCTCATCAATGTCTACCACCACACTTAAAGCAAAAAAAATCCACGACGTGCTGCGGTGCACATCTCGAATGTTGACATGGAATGGGCCATATTTTCGATCGTAACTGTGCCCTACTTGTCACCTGCCGAGGTTGCCGGACGATTACACAACTTTAGTGCAACGTTGCAGATAGGGCAAGTTTTCTGGCATTAATGCCATTATCTTTACGCTCATAAACGTATGTTTTAGCAGACTTGAGGCTGGTTCAAGTTCCCGGATGGAAATGGGCACAATACGAGATGCATTGTGGGGATCGTGCAAATGGTCTATACCTAAAGGTTCCGTGTGACTTACCTCAAATACCAATCAGACTCGCCACACAATGGCGGCGTTCCCATGGCGATGGTGCACCTCGGGTCACGCAGGTAAACTTTTAAATTTCAATATTTCCAGGTATATCGCAGGATTTTCATCAGACTCCGCATTATGTTTTTCCTTCTTAACCATGTAAACATTTTAAAGATGCAGATCGGCAAAGGTGGAAAAATCATTCGACATCGGGTCGACCTCTTGATCCTTATACTGAACTTCAGTGAACTTAGGAAATTAAGCACACGAATAGAATCGCATCGCGCAGGCGTGTTGACCCAGCCAAGGTCGATGATGACGTCACTGGCGAAGGGAACCAATCGGTTCCGAAGTTTGTCGAACCTCTTGCGTCACAATGGGCGTGGTAAATTTGTATTGTCATTAGCGGGGATCATTAGCGCTAATTAATTAGCATTTTCGATCTCTGTACACGGGTTAATGTAATGTGCAGGTCACTGCAGGATGGAATCTTTTTGCGTTGGGACTTGTCAACTAGAAATTGCAATTTTGCAAGAACCAGGTAACAGATTGACTTCATTTAAACTGTATTCTAATTCTGTAGTAGGGTTCTTTTTAATGAATCGACTTTCTAATAATCTAAAACTCAAATTTATATTTTTAGTTTTAACCTAGCAAATGGAAATTTCCTATGATATTTCTTATGTATTTTATTGTTTTCTCAAGCTATTTATTTTTTTCTACTTTAAAAACTCATATCTCAAAAAGTAAATGAGGTTTTAATCTCTAACTTCCACAGTTATCTGTGATAATTCAAGCACTTACTTTCTAATTGATAATAAAAGTAGAAGAGCATTTCTAAAATATACTAAAACTTAAAAAACAGACTTTCTAGATTAAAGCGCCAATATCTCCAAAGTGAATTTTAACAATATGTCATTGCAGTGTCAAGGATTTCTCAAAAACGATTTATCTTTAGCGAGATGGGATAAAAAGTAAATTAAAACATACCAATTGGACTATGCATTGAACCAGAATATTTCCACTATCCCCTTGGGAACTTGATTTAGTGGGGATCTTTGGTACATAGTTGGCAAAATTATTATTTTTTTCCTTTCTTGACCAATGACCCCCTTTGTACCTCTTTTTTTTATAGGAACAAAAACATTACTCATTATGGCAGTGTCTACATGTACATGCCAAATTTGAAATTGTTGCCAAAAAAAATCCAGAAATCACAGCACAGGGCGTAAAATCATCCACGCACCAAAGTCTAAAGAATAAATTTGGTACTGCATCCCCTTGGTAAGTTGGTTGTAACTTGGGCTAATCCAGGGGGTCAGCATGCTCCTTTTACAGTTTATACTGAAAAATGTGCATACAATTTGCAGGCCCAAGTGGCTAAATTGACATAAGGATGTACCGGGCAACGGTGACATAATAATAATGTAACACACCTGTGGAGCGATTACATTGTATCAGTCATTTTAGGGTTCACAAAAGTCGGCCCTCGACATCCCCATCAAAAATCAAAACATTGCCTCAAGCCGGGCCTCAAGCACGCTATAGCCAGCTGCTGCAGTCAATGACCCCACCATGTGCTTTCTAACACTGCCCTGGGTGACCTAATTAATTATTCGGTTGTGATGATCAAAATTATATAACACCTAAATAGATCCTTGTCATTTGATTGGAGGATTCTTGATCACATGTCATTGAATAAATGGTATTGTATGCTTACGTCACATACTGTGCATTTTTGTTCCATTTGGCGTGGAATTTTGTTCCATACGTTTCGTTCTATTGCACGACTCGTGCGTCTTCACAAATCACGGGTCATCTAATGCATGCACCTATACGGAACTTTGCTGCGGCTATGATGCTATTGATCACCATTAATTGCGGTGCAGCAGCAAGTCTTGGAACTTGCGGTCTTTGCGTGAGTAAACAATGGAAGCATGATCTTGTTGTTTCTGCCGGCAAAGTAATATGTTTTCAGCAGGATCTACGTGGAATTCCCTGACATAGGTTTCTTTAGACCAAGTTTAATGCAGTGACTATAGCCATAGGATTGCCAACAAACTGCTCATGTACCGACATTAAAAGGAATAACGGCTAATAACGACACAAACATGTTAGATGGGTGTGTCGGGGAGTTGTGTCTTTGTACATGTTTTAATAATGCGTTGCCGAATTTTGGAGTGTCATGACCACCACAGCCCTGAGGTAGGACCAGGGCCGTACGCAGGATTCATTTTGGGGGGTGCGGGACTTCAAAAAAGTGGACCTTTTTTGGTAAAAAGTGGACCTTTTTTGGTAAAAGTGGATCTAACCCCCTAAAATGGTCTTTTTTTGGACTTTTGGAATATCTCATCACCAAAAAGTGGATATTCTTGTCAAAATATCTATAAATTGTGGCCCTTTTTATGCAAAAAAAATTAGCAAAAAGTGGACCTTTTGACCCATTTGTGGAATTTGGGGGGTGCGACCGCACCCCCACCCCCCCTGCGTACGGGCCTGGGTAGGACCCTGATCATGACATGCAGTTTCTTAAATTTGATGTTTTTTATGACAGATTCACAAAAAAAATGTTAGAAACGTCTGTTGCTGCTTGCCTTACCAATATCTCACAATTTCCAAAAATTTCTAAAATGTAGTTGTATTAGAACTTTCCTATACTAGGTAAAGGGCCTTTCTTTCGCCTGGAGCCATCCACTCCACACTGCAGTTTATTGCTTCCTTCTGTCAACAAGAGCCAATTCTCTTGCGAAAGCATACTTGGCATGGGTTTGCGCTTATTTCTGTGCGTCAATGCACAAGGTAAGCTGCGCTTTTCATGTAAACAGGACGCACTTGAGGCGAAAATTGCAATTTTTAGGCCTATTTCATCGTTTTTCTCGAAAACTAAGTCGGTGACACCCATTTTTTATTGGTGCGCCGAAAAGATCTTATAAAGATTCTTAACATAATTAGAAAACTCAAAAATCGATCGATTTGTTTAGATTTTATTCCTGGAAAACGGCAACATTTTTCGGTTTTCCAATAGAGCTCTGTACAAAATTTTGAAAATAATACACTTTTTGAACAGCCTATAGCTCAAAACGAAGTAGGTAACCCCCATTTTTTATTTAAGATTTGTCACCTACATCAATTAAAGTACCATATATCCAAAAATGAAGCAAATTGTTCGATTATTTTAATTATCCTCTAGTACCTTTAACCCCCTGAGGTCTACTGGCCTATTTTATTGGTTATAATTTTTTGGGTTAAATGATTATTCGCCATCAGAACCTGGTAAAAAAGCTTCTAAGTTTAGTACAATACTGAAGTCCTGTTTTGATTATGTACTCAGACTATTATATGCTATCTCATGTATGAGCCAAATAAATGCTGTAAGAAAGGTGGTCGACCTCAGGGGGTTAATAGTGCAGGCTGGTTTGTCGGCAATCAAACTCTCCGTGCGAATTTCTGTTTAAAAGTGAAATTTGTTGGATTAATTATCTTTAGGATATCCGGTTTCAGACTAATATGTTTCCATTTTTTTAAAAGGTCTCAGAGTGTCAAATTCAAGATGTCCGCCCAAGTAAATTTTTGCTGTTTTCAACACAGATTATTAAATTTCTGAAGTGATCAAGGTTTACTTGATGCACATCAACTTTTAATGAAATATTAACTTTCACATTCACACTACTGTACTAATATAGTTCTTTCTGGCGCCATTTTCTATTTCAAGATGCCGCCATCAGGATTACCAATAATGCTGTGGCATTTTATGATAGAGATTGGACTGGGAGAACCCATTTGGTGCACCCAGGTCCTCCCCATGTGGTATCATTTCGTTTGGGAGACCACTCTGATGATATTTTAAACTTTTAGAAACCAAGGAAAATGGTGGGGTAGCTTTTCATAGTCGCTATTTTTCAAATGGCCGCCATTCGAAATTACTTGTCTGTATCTCAGTTTCTGAGACTCATAGAGGCACACATCTGCTGTATACACTAATTTTTTCAGAGTCAAGAATTCCCAATATTTTGAATCATTGGTTCCATTTGATTGTGTCAGGAATCATTGAATTTCAAAAAGGGGGGGGTGGTGGGTGGGGGGGGGGTGGGGGTCCACCAGGTTAAGTATTGGTTTTATACTCAAATGAAAAGCACAGAGTACTTTTGCTTATGACATGTGGTTTGTCAAAAGACACAAACTGTTTAAATGAAACAAACCAACAATTTAATTAGCTATTTTGATTTTTATTGTAATCTATCCGGTTGTTTGGGAAGTCCTACTGCTGTTCTTGATGCGTTTGCGTGTGTCCCGTTTCGCTATAGCGTTAAAGGGGATCTTGAATTGTTTACTCTGTCCGACTCTTTATGTGTTTTGACGGGATGAAATGTTTTTGGTATCCCCTGGTGCATTGATTATGAATCGGAGTAAATCCATTGGATAACATGAAGATACGACTCAATATAACTTTATAAGCTTTTTTTTTTTTTTACTTCTTAAACAGACAAAACAATGTTTGTTGTGAATCGTATCTAATTAAAAGTTATCTTGATGACATGATTGACTGCAGTCCCTGAAAAAAATACACACTGCATGGGTGACACCAACTCCTTTCAATAACAATGAACTTGTTGATAGAAACCCCCTTCTCACGAAGATGTGCCTCATGTTTCCCTGTTACTTGATTGAAGAAGGATGTATATTGCAATATTAAGAATTATGTTTTTTCATCAATTATATTTCATATGTTTGTATCTTGTTGCAGGGATTGGTGGCATTTGAATTTACTTGTGTGCTTTCTTTTCCAACCACCAGGCCCCCCAGTAACGGGGGGGGGGGGGTGGGGGGGGGGGGGGGGGGGTTAAGCTAAAATGGGAGTTAGCGTGGTAGGTTCAAAATTTGGTAAAATATGTTTACAACTGCTTTCACATAATAGCATGTTCGAAAAGAAGTTTCAATCAATAGTCTAAAATGCCACAAGGAAGGTGTCAAAGAGTTATCTTTAAAATATATAACATACGCATTTTTACCTTTCACTCTCGTTTTTGAGGTCCATGTGAACACACGGATACGCCAATGTTTTCTTAGGGTCGAAATTCAATAAGATCAACATTGACACCACATTTGGTTGTGGTAGCAAATCTTGAATTTAAGCATGAGCTGCTGTCACAATCATTTCCTCACACAAAATGCACAAGACCGACAGAGAGGGATGACCTCTGGAGTCAGAGGTCATCCTCGTCTTAGTGTTATCCATGTTTCTAACTTTTATCTGCGAAAGATAGAGTAGAGTAATTATCTAAAAAGGGTTTCCTCCTGCAAAAATTATGATAAACAAAAAAATAAACCAGTAAAAAACAGGTATTTTTTTTAATTACAAATCTGGGGCTCGTTTTGGTTTAACATGGTGACAATTGAAAGATGAACAGCCAATGCGACTGCCTTAAAAGATCGTTAAAAATTCAAATTGCCATATATTTTATAAGAGATAGTATGAATACGACATACTTCATTAATCATTATGATTAAATTGCGCATGTGGCAATACAGTATGTGCTTATTATATGTTTTACCCATTACAAACTCCATCTGACATTCAGTTGTAAACAAGCTTAAAATCAAGTCATTCTGAACTTTGTTTTTTCAAAGAACTTAAAAATAAGACACATCAGTGATTGGCTAATCAGCAATCGAAAATCATCAAAAACAGATTTTTGAATGTATGCAACACGTACAGGTATCCAACATACCCTGCTAATGATAAGACTAAATGCAACTAATAAGGACAAATCGGATTTTAGTCTTACTTGTCGCGAACGGACACTTACTACAACCGTAATTGAATGGAGAATCGTATCTGTAACACTGCCGTTTTCTTCCCTTTCTGAAAAAAGCAAATATTTAAAAAAAAAAAAATGAGAATTCTACAGACTACCTTCACTTTGAAGCTATTCCGCAAATTTCAAATATTTTTCAAATCACTGATAGTGTCTTTAAGATGGTGTTTTCAATTGTCCCCTTCCAAGATTTTAAAAAATACCAATTGCAAAGATACAAATTTAGTTAAATTTTCAAAATTATGGTACAACTATGGAGGAAAGTATAAGGTATATTTTTTTGACATACAATCTCATAGCACAACCTTTGTTTGTTAACAGTTAAGTTCAAGATGGGCATCATCAATATGGTTCACCTTCCAAGATCTCAAACCTTGAAATTGCCCATATATTATGATACCACTGTATTTTGTTACCATCGGAAACAAAAAATATCTGGCAGCTTTTGCTTTTGTATAGCATGCTGAAATTTAATATGACGGCCAATATGGACCCTTTCTAAGAACAATAAAATGTAGATTAGAAATGGCTATTTATATGTGATATATTTAGTTCTGTCCATCCAAAGCTTTACAATACATTTATACTTCAATAATGACACATCTTTGAACCCTAGACACTCTTACCTGACAGGTTCGTTTTGTTAACCTGCTTATAATTTAGTGGCCACTACTGTCCCTTCTCAATTTTGAAATCTATAAATTGCCAGTATGTCCACTATTTTAGCCCACAATCTTGAATTTTAAACATGTTTAAACAAAACAAGGCCAGATACGACATTTTGTTTATGACAAAAATATTAATATCTACTTGAATTTCCAGTTAGTCATATAATTTTTGATGATTAATACATTTAGAGATATATGAACAATTTCAAGGTTCTTAATAATTTTAAGGCGGCCATATTTACGACATCTTGAACTTTAAGCATGTTTCCTTATCTATAATACCTGGGCATTTTTGATAATAAAGACTTCACTCTGACGTCATATGTAAAGGAAATTATGAAAATACTGGCTATAGATGGAAAATTGTTTTGCATTATTTTATTTTAAATAACTAAATTATTTTAGTTTTTTTACTAAAACATAGCACTAAAATGCTCTGTGGTACATTTAGCTAATCATTTCCCATCATGTATAGCCAAAAAATCCCCCATTAACATTGGATATCCCTATTTTTTTGGCTGAAACAAATAATTTCCCTATTCTACACTTAGTGGAGCGGTTTGGACTTCAAAATTGTCGACAACCCCTCACCCTCGTACAACAAACGCACATTCTATTGAAGATAGTAATAAATATTTTAAAAAATGATGTTTTGTGTCAAAAAACTTTTGGTGGCAGGGGTGTATTTTTGCAAAAATCCGTTTTGAGCTACAAACTTTAAGAATATCAAATTATTAATTTCTTACAAAAAAATTTTAATCATCATTCAATACTATCAATCTCTGACATTTCTATTATAATTCTGTTTTATGCAAATATAAAGGTCTAGAATTTTGGCCCCCAAAATCACCTTTTATACAAAATCAAAAGCATCCGTTTTAGCACCTTCACCAACAACGCGTATATTACCTGAACTCTTTATGCAATGTAATAAAACTATATCAATAACAAAAAGGATACCCTAAAATACATTGTAATTGTTTTCTACCTTAACAAAATAAAAAAATATAATATTTCCAGGCTAACTTTGGCAGCCCAAATTTCATTTTTCGCCATAGAAATCATCCCTGCCACCATATTTCAACCACCCATCATTTTCATAATCTTATATATTTATCCTTCAAATATAGGTGGTTGTGTTTTCTGTACTGTGGGGAGGGGTAACTCGAATACTAGAGCCCTTTTTCAAGCTCGGTCGCTCCATAACTGTGTCTTTGGAATTAGTCAGTTTTGCTGACATGCAAACTTAGACGTCATTCTGACGTAATGTCTTAGGCGTGTTTGTACTTATTTTTTTATATCAATGTAGAAGATGACCATTATCCATTGGTACCAAATTCAAGTGGTAATACTCCTGCATCGTATTAGTCGTGTTGGTTTTTTATTTTTTTTTTTTGTGGTTTTTTTTTTTGGGGTTTTTTTTTCCGAATGGGTGAGTGCGTGTCACCCCTAGGCTCCTCATCACTTTGGGATACCTATACCTTACCTATACACTCCAGTGGGTGTTTTGCTTTTGCATAACATTTAATCATAAAAAAATAGAAGGGTTGGTAAACACTTCGGTGGACGAGGTATGGAGTTGTATGGTCCAAAGGCATAATCGCAACTTTATTGTATTGAGGCTTGGAGATCTTTGAATGCGGCCATATAGGCCTGCCATTCTGAAATGTTAAAATGTTTGAAAATGGGCAGTATAGGTACCCATGGTCCAAGTCTGTATCTTAGCTTTTAATGTACTTGTTTGTACTTTTTCGAACGGGAACTTCCCGAATAGTTGAACTGAATCCCCCACCACCTCTGTATATAGTCTACGCTACTAGTAGAGTGGTCTATAGAGGGTAATATTTGGTTCATAGTTTCAGATCACTCGAACACAGGCTAGAATGATGACTTTAATGATGCTTATCCCATTTCCGAAGAAAAAAATACTAAAATGTGCGAAAACCAGGGTGCCCCAACGAAAAATCCCAATGCCGCCAAATTTGCCAAAAATAATATTTTTGACCATACTTGATAAGCTTTTGTTTAATCACCTTCAATTTTGTGTCAATACCCATGTTATTGCATGCAAGGATATTCTTATGGGTCAACTTCCATCTCACCCCGACTTTTCGTTTTCTCGATAGGCAATTTTAGCTTAAAATTGGACTGCTGGGGCGCTTTCCCAAAAGTACATATCGTATCAAAAGTTTTCAATTTTAACCGGTGGGCCATCATCAGAATTGTTTGAATCATCATTTTTTTGAAGATAGAGCTGTGTAACACTTTCCATTTTCCCGTGGCTCACTTTAAATTTGACTAAAACCTCTCATTGGAATCCACAGGGGTCAACAAACTTTCTTACGTGTGGGTTTCCATGGAGGGATTTTTTTCTGACAATAAAAAGCCTATGGTTGTAAAACCGCCAACACACGCAAGTCAATTTTTGTCAAGTGTTCATAATGAAACTCTCCTCAACTTTTTGAATGTTAAAATCAATATTTCAATTGGATGCGCATTATGGGAAAGGCCCTCAGAGCTCAAGTTTTAAGCAAAAACGTTCATTTCAGGAAAACTAAAGGCTATCGTGAGATGAAAGTTGGATAGCATGATTCCTAATATTCCAAAACATGGGTAGGCCACCAAAATTAAAGCAATTTGAGGGCAAAAAATGAACGGAGTTATGTCACAATCAATTTTTGACAATGTTGGCGGCCATTTGGATTTTTTCGATGGTGCACCCTGGTTTTCGCACTTTTTTCATTTTTATCCTCGAATTGTATCAGGGTGATTAACGTCATCAAATGAGCCTGTTTTCGAAGTGATCTGAAACAATGACCTTCTATAGCCCACCTCTACTACTATGGCATTTTGCCCAGCCTGTATATTGCAAATAATCTATTTTGCTTGGCGGCCATTTTTGAAATTGAGATGGCTGCCACAACCTATGATCCAATGTTGTTATCATTTCTTATAGATTCCTTGTCCTGAAAACATGAATATGCACCAGAAATTTTGGCCTCTATGACGCAGAGGCCATTATAGACAAAATTGATTTTGAATGTTGGCCATTTTGCAAATGGTTTATATAAAGGATCTATCCCACAATTTCCTTGGCAACCGGTAATCCAATCAACGGGTCTTCCAAACAAAATGAAGGCACTCGT
>JAMKCH010031545.1:0-21279 GCA_023653785.1 Ophioderma brevispina | reverse complement strand
CCCCCCCCCTTAACTGGTCTATTGCTGCTGAAGCATCCGACTCCTGTGCAGATCCGGTTTAAGGTGACCCGGTCTAAGGTGACACATTCCTTGCGTGGGAGATTGCTACCAGGTGGTAGTTCTGACAAAAGTGTAATATTGAGTTGATCTGGTCTTGAAGTATCTAGCCAGACAGTATTCCATGTCTGTAAGATGTTGAATGGGGGGCTGGATAGTTTAGCAGCGTGCCAACAGAAAGGTCCACGAGAGCACAGTCTCTGTCTGCCGAGCTGGTGTGATTCTTTGACAGTGTTATGCAGCAGGTGTTGTTGTCCAGCAGAGCCTTATTCACTAGTTTGTGCGTGTGGTGTTATCTCCGAAGCACTGCAGGTGCAATGCCTGAAAGCACTGATAGAAACTCTGATAGAGGCAACCAGTAATGGTTCTAAGGGTCTCGTTGACTACTGTGTCCAGCTTCTTTGTGTGAGAGCTGTTGCACCATGGGGCGGCATATTTAGCAGCGCTGTAGACCAGAGCCAAGACGGTGGTGCGTAGAGTCGTTGGGCTGGCACCCCATGATGATCCAACAAGTCGGCACAGGAGGTTATTCCTCGAAGATACCTTGGCGCATACGGACTCGAGGTGCTGCCGGTAAGTAACCTGCCGATCAAGCTTCACTCCCAGATAGGTTGGTGTGGGATTGTATGGCAGAGGCGCTCCATTGAGGTTGTTTTGAAGCTGGCGATGAGCCTCTTTGGTGTTGATGTGGAAGGCGGTAGCGGTGGTCTTGGCTTCGCTCAGCTTCAGTCTACCTATAGCCGGGAAATAGCGCCATGTACGTGTGTACGCACATTCCGTCTTTTCCGTCTGATATTCATGATACCCGTACAGAATGGCTTAGAAATGTTACAACAGTAAAGGCACATATTTGGGTGCGCGTCCCCAATTTAAAAGTTTCTATGAAGGAATTTTGTAATTAACACAAATAAAATCGGTGATTCCCCGACAATAATTGGTCGGGAGCTGGGAACGCCCTTCCAATTTCAAATAGCCGAGAAAATGGCGCTATGTACGTGTACACGCACATTCCGTCTGTAAAGCAAAAGTGAGGTGGCACTAATGGACGAAATTTGGCGTTTCCAGCACATATTTGGGGGGGGGCCCCAATTTTCAAGAACGGTAAAGTTTGAAAGTTTCTATGAAGGAATTTTGTAATTACACAACAAAACGAGTGATTCCCGACCAATAATTGGTTCGGGAAGATGGGAACGCCCTTCATTGAAATAGCTGCATGAAAATGGCGCTATTTAAGCCTGCTACACGCCCACCTTCCGTCTGCTAAGCAAAAGTAAGGTGGCACTAATGACGCAGAAATTTGGCGTTTCCAGCACATATTTGGGGGGGGACCGCCCCAATTTTCAAGAACGGGCTAAAGTGGTGATTGAAAGTTTTATTATATGAAGGATTTCTTTGTAATTACAAAAAATAAAATACAATTAGAGTCCCCGATTCTAATACCTATAATTTTGAGTATTGCCGTTAACAGATATACATGTAGTCTACTAAAGAACTATCAACGCAAAAGCGAAGATCAAAGATTTGGAAAATTGGGGCGCTCTTCAAACAGTATGCTGTTATTGCTATAAAATCAGCGTTTGAAATATAATTCAACTCAATCTTAACCATGTCCATTTCGTGAAAGTTCACAATCACTGTATAACAAAGTGATAACAAATTGGTTTTCAAAAAAACTTTTGACTATATTGCAGAAAAACATTGTGTGCTGGTCAATGGATTCCACGCAATAAACAAAGCAATGTCAGGGTCTGATTTTGCCCACAGAGAGAGACCGTCTTATTACGACCAACTTACCAACCCCACACTGTTAGGTATGTATCAATTTAAAAGCAATAGCAAATACTTCGTTGATTAAAACAAAATTAGCATTGAAAAATAAACGTCAAAAACAAATCGTAATATCTCAACATGAAGTAACACCCACAATACTAATGTAATAAAAATATGCATTACAAAAATACTTCCAATCAGCATAAGATGAAACCTATATTAAATGAAACCTAATGCTGTTTTCTTTTGTTACAACTAAAAAAGAAAGAAATTCATCTAATAAGGAGGATCAATTGAGTATCCTGGTTTATAGCATTCAATATCGAATTAAAGATCTCCTATTTGAATTCAATTGTCGCAGATCCCAGAAGGAAACAAAATTCTGAAGTACATATCACTAACATTTTTCTAGTACATTTCAAGTAAAGTGGGCGCCAAATGTAGATCCACATTTGGAACCGAAAAGTAGTGCGTTTCCAGAACATTTTGAGTGCAATGTGCTCGAAATATACGTTTTCTATAGACATCCAAAGATGCACATCTGAAATAGGAAACTAGTACCTATCGAGTACATTGTTCTCAAATGTACTTTTTCTATGCACATCCACGAGGACTATATTTGGAATACATTTGTAGTACATTTGGAGTACATATTTAGTATATTTGGAGTACATATTTAGTATATTTCAAGTACATTTTCAAAATGCACCCTTTATCTAGAGAGAAAAAAAACTGAAGCACATTTCAAGAAAAATATGTTCGAAACATATTTGTTTTCTACAGACAGTACCGCAGAGCAAATTCGAAACGGGAGTGCAGTTTCGAGTACATTTCAAATAGAGTGTGCTTGAAATGTACATTTGGTATTCATTGACACTTCTTAGATACACATTTCAAATAGGAAACCAGGACCCAAATTCATAAAACCTTGCTAGTTTAGCTGGCAACTAAGGCCTGGTAAGATTCTAAAATCCCTAGTATATGCAACTACGGAGTTGACAACTAAATTGAAATTCATAAAACCTTACAAATAACCTTGCTAACTAGTAACATACTAGAAAAATCTAGTTGCCAACTAGCTCAATCTTTTGTCTACAGAATTGGGTGCTTTCGGGCGGAATGGCCTTGGTTGCAGTGTGGGGAATGTAAATTCAATACATTAAATGACTACCCTTTTGTGTTAGAGTCTATTCATCTCAGAGCATTAACATCCTTTGATCACCTGTGAACCATAATCAAAATGATGCCAATATAATTGTAGTAGCTTCCGTATATATATATATATATATATATATAAAATTTATATATACAGGCCTATACACATGAGGAAACCTATACTATATATCGAGAGTTGACAAACAGAAGGACGTAACTCAGTAATGAAAGAAATATTTAAGAATTTCTTTAATTCTGCTGTAATACTGCTTTTGAGAAATGTGTTGTTTAATATTTTCTACTAAGCAAATCTATTCATTACTCAAAATGTAAACATATCATAAAGCTCATATATGGTACTGTAAGCAACCATTATATAAACTTTAGTAAACAAAGAACAATTTTTAATTATGAACGGCAGAATTAAAGAAATATTTTAATATTTCTTTCAGTAAGGTTTGATAATTTATTTTCATTTCAAATATATAAGCATTATTTTGGGCCTGTATTTACACAAGTTCCTCCTTTCCCTTTTCACTGATGCTATTACGGCATTATGTTAAAGAGACACTGGCACATTTGAAAAATAGTGAGCCCTCAAGATTTTTCAAAATCGATATTTTTTGCATGGTTGTAAGGCTTTTATATACAAAAGCCCTCACCCGAAATGATTAAGACCAAATCAGCTTCCTTATGGGTAAACAGAACGATTTTATATTATCGCGTCGCCGGCGACGCTAAATTCAGCAGACGACAAAAATGGCGTTTAACACAATACACGCACGCCGTATGAATGTTGTCCACGCTATGCATACTGTTTGGTCGGTCTATAACCTTTGTGGTTTTAATATCAGTGAGTACGAGTCAAAAATATTCATGTAATATACACATTTGTTGATTAAAGTTATGGAAAACTTAAAAGTTGGCCTACATATTACCTGGATGTCTTTATTCTCATGTCAATGTCCCTATCTGTTTTGGGGTATGTTATTTTTATGTGTAAAATATATCTCTGTTCTTCCAATGGCCTAGATTATCATTTGAGAGCAAATTGAAGAAATTTCATTTTTTGTGAAAATGTGCCAGTGCCGCTTTAATGCAAATGAAAATTGAAGACAAACTTTACTCACATTTTTTATCAAATGATATATATATATATTGTTTTAATTTAAATTTCACATAACTATAAATCAATGATTTGTAGCAATAAACTTCAGTGTTAATTGTCGTGTAAAATATTTACAGAAATAATAATAATAATATTGTTCACTGATTTAGTTGCCAACTAGTGAGTTAGAGTTGCTCTGGATCAGCTCTAAATTTAGCCAGATTCTTAGAATGCAACTAGCACTAGTAAGGTTTTATGAATTTCAACTAGTAATCAACTAGGCTTAGTTGGCAACTAAGTCACATTTTAGTTGCCAACTAGGCTTAGTAAGGTTTTATGAATTTGGGCCCTGTACATTTCGAGTACGGTTTGCTCAAAATGTCATTTTTTTAGTTTTAGCCATTCCTGGGAGCAAATTAAATCGGAATCGTACTTTTTGAGTACATTTCTAGGAGAGTGTACTTTTATCTTGACACTCCTTAGATAAACATTTGGAACAGAAAACTATAGGACGTTTCAAGTACATTTCGAGTACACATTGTGCTTAAATGTACATTTGTGTTCATTGACACTCCTTAGATGCACATTTCAAACATAAAACTAGCACATTTCTAGTACAGTAGGTTTTTTTCAAGCTCCTGGGGAGCAAATTAAAAACGCGATAGTACTTTTCGTATACACTTGGAGGACGGTGTAATTTTTCTCTTGACACTCCTTAGATAAATATTTTTAACAGGAATCTATTACGTTTCCAGTACATTTATTGTGCTTGAAATGTATTTACTCGACATTCCTGGGGAGCAATTCAACAAGGAATGGTACTTTCAGAGTACATTTCATGTACAATATGCTTGAAATGTACTTACAAACTATGAAACTATTACATTTCGGGTACTTTTTCAAGTACAGCGTTTTCTATAGACCAGTTAACATCTGACGTCAGCATCAATTGTAAATACGATGCGCGCGCAGCCACACAGGCAAAACATTTCGAGGTCACAGCTCGGGTCACTGTCTTAGCATATTAAACAGTGCTTGACACGCGTGTATAAATCTCAGCATCCACTGTGGTGGAAGTTTTCGCGAACTTTTTTCTTCAAGATATGTATCGGTGAAGATGGAACGAAATGTGAAATATGTTAAAGATTTATCTGAAAACAATCGCAGAGAGTACTTGGAGCGACTGAAAACAAAATCTGGGGCACAATTACCCGATCCTTATGAGTTAGATTCTACCAAGCCCATTCACGCACGAGTCTCTACAACGGGTTATGTGAAGAAGTGCTTCTTTTACCAAGTTCCTAACTCCCAGTTTTGTTTCACAAGTCTACACAAATCTGGACAATACCGCAAACTGCACATGTACAGCTGGGTACGTACATGACATGTACAGGTTTCCTGATTGGAACTTGTTTACTTCCACATAATGTACTGTCCAAATCGACAGTCTGTTAAATATTTAACAAATATTGACTGGTGATGAGGGTGATGGTGGAGATGCTAGGCCTACATAGATAGTATGCCAGGTATGCTAGACCAACGAAGGAGCGATAATCTCCATTCATCACCCGATATAAGACCAGTCAATATTCGTTTTATATACCGAATACATAGTCTTTGTTCACTGATTGGTCAAAACTACATCCAGTGACATTTTATTTTACTATTATTTAGCGTCCCTTGCCTCCTACTCCTATAGCTAGGCATGATAGGTGATAGGCATACCCAAGGCATGACCAGACCCAGCTAGCTAGGCTTGAGAAATGGGCACGAAAAACATAATGCCAAAAAATGAAACTAGTAGCGGGGCGCATTACTCGCCAATCATCTTGTCCTGAGTGGAAGGTGGGAGAGAAGGATCCAATTCCAAATCAAAAATAATATTATCAACAAGTACTGTAGCTTCCAACTGATGAGCTCATCGTAGAACTCTTAAAGCCAAATCTTACACAACTGTGTGAAGATAGCGCCCGCAATTTTCCCCCAAAATTTGATTTTTGCCACAGACGTTGGTAATGTCTAAGAACTATACCTGCGAACGAGATGCTAAAAAAATGCGTATTATCACAAATAGCGATTTTGTAATTGAATTGGGATCCAAGATTGGACTTCGGCAGAGCTGGCAGAGTGGAAATGCTAGTTAGTCCGTCCATGAGAAATAGTACCACCTCGAGAAAATATCTCTAAATTGACTTGCCTGAACTATGAAAACAACTAATGGATGGAGTGATCGTTAGACACGTACATGGCCATATTTCCCGGGCTTATTTCACATTGGAAGCCGTTTCAGGCAGCCCCGTTGAATATATCGGAATCCCGAATAATAATATTCCTAGTACAAACTTCCTTCGTTTGTGACACATAGACATTCTCCAGCTTAACCATTCACATGCATAGTTTACTAGCCAGAGTTACCAAGCAACGGTTTGTAAAAATCTCCAAATTTTTGAAAAATCGGGGCGCTCTTGCAAAAACAGTGATAATATTGCTTTAAGTCTTATTCACTCGCTCATCCAAGTGACAGTGTTTCTTTGCTCATATCCTTCACATTAACATGCATCCAGCATGGTAGCCTGCATAATATTTACTTTGTGTTTCTGCTTTTTTCTGTTTTAACCCTTCATCACCTAGAGCTCACGTATGCTAACACTTGGTCATGTTATTTATAGTGGGCACCCAAAAAAAGTGGAGTTGTCACATAAAATGGTTTTGGACACAATCCAAAAATGCATGTTTTGGTCTTAGTTTGAAGGAGAAATGATCTGTCTAATAAATATTACGATTAAACAAGTTATTAGTCAGGGGTGGAGGTGGAAGCGGCGGAGGTATGCACATTTTCAATGGGCGCACGTGCACATTGGAGGCATTTTACCAAACCTGGGATTAGGTCAAATATATTGATTACAATATTTTAATATGCCTGTAAACTTATTTGAGGATTTAATTAGGCAATTTTTTTTATTTTTTTTTAATGTAAATTAGCCTAATTATGTTGAATAATACGTGTAAAAAAATACTATGCCCTTTATAAGTTCCACTGTTACACTTCTAACATTGTATTGGGCTAAATATGTTGTTTAAATTTACAAGAACTGTTCGTCCTTATTTGTTTGATGTTTTAGATTAGAAATTAAACACATTTGTTTTAATAATTATTCAGCTAGTTGATTTCAAGGTCACATAACAAGGGAGGTTGATATCAGCGCATTTTGACCACCCTCTATATTTCTGTTGCACTAATTACATGTATTGATACCAAATGAAATTCAAGATGATACCTTTACACAAACATGTAATAATGAATGCTATTTTAGCTCAAAATTTATCTTTAAGGAAAAAATGCATTAAATTCAATCACTTTTGAATGCTTGCCTATTTCAATTGCTACAAATAACACATTGCCTGAAAGGGATTTATTAGTACATTCCAAATATGAATATAATTTTTCATTTTCATAATATGTCTGGAAATAATGCAGTGTTATGACGATAATAAATTAAACTCAACCGATCTACTATACAGCCGCACACAGTGACCTCTAATGTTTTGCCTGCGAGCAGCTACTTCCGGGTCACGTGACCGACTCAGAACGTAAACATGTTAACTGGTCTATAGACATTCAAGATGCCCATTTGGAATAGGAAACTAGTAAGTACATTTCAAGTACATTGTTCAAGAAATGTACTTTTTCTGTATACAAATCCAAAGAGTACATTCGAGTACATTTCTAGTTCATTTTAGTTACGTTTGTAGTACATTTTCAGTACAATGTGATCGAAATATACCTTTTATCGAGACATTTCGTCGCCCACATCACGTACTGAAAAATCTATTTCATGTTATACCATGAAGGTAAGCTTAAAAGAAACAGTTTTTGATTTACTATTGTGAATATAGACCATAACCAAAATTTAAAACTGCCATTGTATACGCTTGATTGAGCTAGTTATAAGTTTGTATGCAACAACGGCAAAATCGCATATTGCAAAATGCGACGCATTTTATATCGTTGTTTTTCAATGCCTATGAGATACATAGTTTTCACTATGTGAAAACCTGGGTTTGTAGATCTATATGTTAAATCCTTTATTTTACGATCGGCAAATAGAACGCTATATAAAACACGTGCAATGAATGGCGATTTGGAAATACGACAGTATGTGAAACACAGATATGTTAAATTTGACAAGACAAAAATCGATAATTATAAACTCATTAATTAAACTAAGTCACATCTTGAAACTCTGTGGATTTGTAGAACACCCATGGACAATGGACAGAGTAATTATGCAAAATTTCACAAAACCCTCAAAAATATGAAATACGAAAGTATTTGATGTGGGCGACGATTTTTAAGTAAACAAAGTAGAGTGATTGAAATCTAGTGCATTCTGAACACTTTATATCAGTGTACTCGAAATGTCCTCGAAGTGCACTCGGATGGGTTTCCGATTCTGTGCCTAAAGAAATGTAGTTCTGCAAGTTCGTTTCGTATAAAGTACTCTAAATATACTTGAACTTTACCAAGGTAATTCAGTAGTGTATGTCCACCTGGTAAGTATGGTTTGCTATTTTTTAATAACAATATTCAATGAACAAAATAGTTTAATAGATTGGAGGAATAAGAATTTTTGACTTGCTGAGGATTTAAAGGTGATCCTCATTGCTTGGATGGCATATATTAAGCTATATACCAATGGAAAGCTTATTTTATAGCGATTTTATATGTAACTGTGTCATATTTATGCTACTCACGATTTGGTTACAAGAGCCAAAAATAATGAAAATAGTCTTTCTAGCAACATCACTTCAGCGAAAGTCAATATTATTGACTTGGGCGCTGTGAGGTGGTGACGTCACCGATTGTGTAACCGTTGATGCAAGTAAACAAAATCACATTCAATTGTGTCGATCGCTCCTGCGCTTTCGAAGACTTGCCATTATGTTCTCTCAATTTTGCGCAACTAAATCAGAATTATGAGCAATGCAGATACAGATAACTGTCTATTGAAGTATCTGGTTGATTTGATGGCTATATCCCACTCAGTCACCAGAGAATTCGGTTCAGTCGGCATTTTAAACATATTGAATTCCTTGCTTCGTAGTGCTATTATGGTGAACAAATTGTCGCTAGTTCAAGAAATTACCGCCATGTTACGCTCGATGAGCCAAGACTTTACCGGAAAGCCAATAGCAAAGCCAACAGCGATTCATTAATGAAAAGGTTCAATTAACCATAATTGAGTGACTATTTCGTGGTCTGAGAAAAGCAGATTAAGATATCCACCGTTACTCCTTCTGATTGCGCCTATACCTCATGCAATTCCATCGGTTAGCATAAGAGGGTGTAACGTAATCAATGGAAGAGCCGTGTCTTGCGAAAGCATGCGATAGTTTTTGTCCACTACACATCCTTCAGGGACAGGTCTCCCTCGCTAACCTTAAAGGCCAGCTATTTATTTTTCTTATTTTTTTTGACCTAGAATTTTTCCCTCTAACCCTCTGCCTATAAACTGAACAAATAATGACAATTTTATATATTTTAAAAGAAGCAGTAGCGAGATTCGCTACTGCTATTGTGGTCAGCGCTCAATATAATGAATAGCCCCGCTCTGGAACTGTTGCCACAACCTATGCTACAGGAGCATGAGTGCTGGTCAAAATCTCACACTTCCGTGGAAACACGCTTTGTTCTGAGCTATGCTTGATACTCACTATGCATCGTAAGCGATGGGAATTCAAGCGATTTTTCACATTTCTACTGACACACTATGAAGCCGGGAATTATAATTACAGCTAATCTACGAGATTAAGGAACTATTAAACCAACATTTTGATCGCTATATTGGGAAATTCAAAAGGAGAAGAGGAGCGATTGGGGTTCCTTTCCATTGGTAGATGCATTGCGCAACAAGGACTTACACAATCGCCTACGTCACACGAAGTTGCCAAGGTCAGAGAAGGAAGCTTGAGCGTAGTTGGCAAAATCGCAACGAAATATGGCGTGTTTTTGGTTTATAGCGGCTCTATTACACGATTATTTTTTTTTTGGAAAAGATATTTTGGCATCCTGAGGTCATAAGCTTCTAATGGTATATAACTTAAAATATGACGTCCGAGGAAATGAGGATCACCTTTAAGAGTCTGTTATCGGAATGTAGATCTGGTCGCTGATGACATTAAAAAACTAAATGTAGTATTAATGCTCACATGGTGTAATAATAGATTGAGAATATGTTGATCCAACAAGCTAATATTTATTGTCACAGTTGAATGGGACAAAAAAAGCAATTAAACGGGGAAAAGGAAAAATAAAACGGGAAAAATGACAGTGACTTCAAACTTGCAATTTAAAATGAAATGGAAACTTGCGATTGTGATTGAACACCTGTAATACATCTTCTGATAATTGTAACGAAAACATACCATTACTTATTATTATTGACAGGCCTGTTCTCAGCTGACTATTCAGATCGATGGCAGAAGCAGCGGAGATTTGTAGTCACAACATTGCGAGGATTTGGATTGAGGAAAAACAAGTTTGCAACAAAAAATCATGAGAGGTTGAAACTTTAATTGGCGAACTAAAAAGTACGAGAGAGAAGTATGCTAATACCATTTGGTTCAGATAATCCATGGCTACCCGATACATTGATGAAAATGTGTGCAATTTTACATATACGTTTAGGGAAAATTGCGTACAATATTACAGATTTTCCTTGTGTCCAAATTTGAACATTTTGTCGATATTTTTTAAACTTGAAAGTTCGATGATGGACCAAGGTGTAAATACATGTACACTCTTTCAGTCAATCCGATCTAATGCAGATAAGAAAATTATCAAATGATTTCAGATGGTGTTTGAAAATTCCCCTAAAAATCCCGTATTTTGTGGCAGTCTAGATCCAGGCGGTCAATAGGAACCGTAAATTTTAAACAGTGTAAATCATATTTGATAAAAAATTTTTAGCTGCATAATTTGCATATTCACTGAAAAGCCAGTCCAGTGTTATAGTTAGGCATATTCTTTCCTGTACAAAATGGGCGTGATGAAAACGTCATTTTTCCTCAATGGAACGTCTCAGACCTTAAAGCGAGTTTCTCTGGAGATTATCATATCGCTACTTAATCAGTCATAAGATTAGGTGTTATCACCGTTTTTGAGCTACTGGACCGCGAAAACTAGCATGCACCATGGACCTGAGGTCAGGTAATTTTTCAGTCAGGTGTTATCTGTAAGAATATAGACCCTCCTAGGGTCTGTGTAAACGACTGGTAAATAAAGACTACAATCTATCTGAGTCAACCCAATCCACGACACTGGAATCTGTTCAGGATTTTGTCTACAAGTTCCCGAAAGTTCGGGAAGTTCGCTTTTACCAATCTTAGAACACGCAATAAATGGCTTATGGTAATCCCGATCAATCGTTAGCATTTTATCTGTTAAGCGATATTACACCCGACCAATCAATGCAGTCCATGGCAATAGGGCGGGGCACATGAAAACCCCGACAGACCTCACTGGGAGATATGTCCACTGATCTGTCTGACCGCAAAACCCCCTCATTGTGTTATCAAGCGCGTGTATTGCATTCTCATTGTAATGTCCCGGGGTAGAGTAAAAACGCTAATTAAATTTTAAAATACGCAGTCTCAGTTTATTTTTATGATGTTGCTTTTCTTCGCAATGCAAAAAATAACCCCAATTTAGTTGAACTCCTAACCTGTAAGATTGCTTTCATATAGAGAGAGCTTTTGAAACTATGTCATTTTCTCATGGTTGATTTTTTCTCTTCGTGGGCTTATTTATTTATTTATTTTTGGTAAGATAAGCCCAAATTCTGTAAAATTTTCTTGGGCAAAAGACTGAGCCGGACACTTCCCAAGAAAAATGTTGGGAGATGAGCTGAAAATTGCTGTATCAAGAATTCTTTTCAACGGACCGAGAAGTTAACGCCATGGGCAATTCGATCATGAACAATAAATTTAATTTTTGAAATGTTATAAAAATACTTTGAGCGAGTTAAAAATTGGTGGGGGACGAGCTCTATGCCCCCTCCCGGTTGCGCGGCCCATGAATTACTCGGGGAAGGGGGGGGGGGGGGTGGAAGAGAGGAAGAGGGGAAATATAAAACCTTCTCAGGACAAGTGTGGGTTTGTTGTTTGTATATTTGTTGAAAAACGTTCTTTATCGGAAAATATATTGCTACAAAGCCAGGATAATTTACCCAAGAGAAGTAATATTGGGAGGTATAATATGTCAATGATTACTGATGTTAAAACATATTACATGTACTAATCCAAATCGTAGGGATAACACACATTCATGTTGTTGTTATGTCTTTTTAAACTTTTTTAAACAGGAATCCCAAATATACGGTTTAACAAGTAGTGGTTTAAGGGAACGGGGAATTTCAGGATAATTGACATAGGGAAAAAAAATGTTTACTTCTAAAAGATGACATAAAAGACTTATTCTTAATTGGCACCCTCTCTTCCGCCATAAAGACGGAAGGCTGCTTGGCGTAGGAGAGGCAGGGATCAAGGGGTAAACTGCACCGTATGGAAAAATGGAGCGAAAATTGAGGGAACCCAAATGTAAAATGGAGGATTCGGCAATATGCTTACTGTGTTTTGGGTTTTTTATACGAAATTCTTGTTACCCATGCATGAAAACCAATGGTTTATGAAAAGGTATTAGAGGGGGGGGGGCACTGGTATTCAAGATGGATATCATGCGTGGACATCGCGAAAACACGTAAAAGTACATTGATTAGGACCAAAAACAGCAAATTATGGTAAAAAGGGTATGTTTTCTAACCCCTGAAATTTGATGATACGTGTTAGGGTGTGCTCAAATTATGAGATCAAAAATATAAAAAATTGAAAGCAGAGCAGATAATAAAGGGTATCTTACATTGCTTATTGTTTAGGGTAGTAAAATCTGAGAAAAAATACGTGTTTATAGGTAGCCAAAAAGACAAAAATAATTGTTTAGGGTGTGTTTTAGTCGGACGGAATATAGATGACGGGCCTTTGGTAGTCAATGTTCACGCATCATATCCACCTAGCCCTCTCCCCTCTCCCCTTTTTTTTTTAAGGTTTTTATTCTCCCCTCCCCTCCCCTTCAAGCTATTTATGGCAAGAAAATTCTTGTTTCAATGCAAAACATTATATAAACAAGGCCAGGGGAAACCATCCTCCTATCCCCCTTCTCTCATCTCCTCTCTCTCTCTTCTCCCCTCCTCTCCTCTACCTCTATATCTCCATCTTCCTCCTCTCTCTCTTCCCTTCTCCATCTCTTCTACCCTTGCCTCTCCCCTGCCTCTCTCCTCCACCACTCCCTCTTCCTCTCCGTCTCTCTCCCATCTTCCTATTCTCCTCCCTCTTCCCTCCTCCATCCTCACCTATCTAAGCTCTCTTCCTCCCTGAGTCTCCCCCTCAGCTCCTCCTCAATCTACTCTCTCTCCTCGCCTCCTCTATCTCCTTTCTCTACTTCCTATCCCTTTCTCGTGAGAAAAATTACATGCTCAAGCTCTTATGCAGACCTTCTTGTTTTCAATGAAAAAATATTCATGCCAGAAACCATGAGAATCTTTTTTTGATTTTTTTTCAGCAGTCAGAATACGGTTCGGAACTATTTATACAACTTTCAAAACCAATGGTAATAATTGCTACTTTTTATTTAGAATTGTTGTCCCCATTGTTTTATTTTTGCTTGTTCCACATGCCAATATGAGGGAGAGTTCCCGCTGGATTTGCCAAAGAGCTTTACTTCAGATCTCTTGTGTTTTTGGTCTGGTTTATTTCTTTGGCATTTTTTTTTAGGATGATTTTTCTTTCATTATAGGACAGGTATTTCGTTGGAATGCTTACATCCTATGATACTGAATGTTATGTTGGGCACTTCATTTGGCAATGATTCCCTTGTCCCATTCACCGGGCGATGAAGACAAACCCCGCTAGCAAGACCCCCCCCCCCCCACACACACACACATATACACCCCGATTCCTACTTTGGGGAGGTGGACAGAAAAAGTCCCAAAAATTATGTGCCCTACTAAAAAAGAAAAGCTCTGTCAACTGCAGCAATAAATCAAAAGATCTATTTTGCTTTCATTATATTTATATTTCAAGACAGTGGGGGGGATGGATTGCCACATTTCCAACTTTTAAAATATTCTAAAAAAAACTATTTGAATTATGCTAGAAAACGTATACCATTACCAGCGCGTACACGATGCGTGATGAAAAGCATTGACCTTTGACACACAAAAACCGCAACACATGGAATCCCGGGATCTGGCAATGTGATAGACATCCAGTGAGGATTTGAATAAATCGTGTGGGAGGAGCGCACATGATTGACAGGGAAGTCCTGAGAGTGTTGCACGATTCTGTAGACACGTTCCTAACGATTCCACAGTCTCGGCTGCGAGTGGTATTTTTAATTTTGTAATCCTTGGACAAGACAAGTTCGTATAAAGGCGTATGGGCGGCCATGGGTAAAAAAGGTGTCAGCACAGTATTAAAAGGACCGAATGCCAAGGTCAGGAGGGCCAGTGATCGGATTTTTTTTTAGGATTTTTTAGTTGTTGATTTTGTATATACAATAGATGCATCGTGTTGGTGAGTGCGACGGGTTGTAATAGTTTGATTTTATGTCGTTGAACCTACTTGCCCTGAATCCGAAGACGAGCCGAGACTGTGGACATCTAGTAAGAATACGGTATATTGGTATATCCAATCGACAATAAAAGGTATCAATGCTTACAGAGTGTATACTTAATATTGATAAGCAAGAATCCTTTTGCCACTAATAACCACCATTGTTCTCGTTTTTTAGGGGGGGGGTACACTTAAACACCGGTCAACATAAAACACTGTCATTTCAGAGGGGGCCTACGACTTACCTCCTCTGTTCTCATGTCCTTTTAACCGTGTGAATCCCTGAACTCTTCTTTTGCTAACAAGCTGTTTGTTTATTTGACAAAAAGCTAACTCAACAGTGCCATCCTGCATTTTACCGAAACCAAAAAATTTGACTCTAGATTCTCTCGATCATCTAATATTTGTATCGCTAATGTCCCTCAAACTCGCACAAAACATCAACTTTCAAGAACTTGTTCGCAATGCTAGTCCTTACACACAGCCGTTCTACGAACGTACACAGCACACAGTACAGGGAGTACGAACCCTCTGTGGAACACTGATTAGGGTGATAGGTGTTTTTGTTAGGTATCGTTGTTCCGAAATTTTTTGAGACACACTTCGTGTTTTAAGAAATAGCAAATAAAAAGGAAAATCCTTTAAAATGTGTAAAAAAGTGGCATATGCGCAAGCCGCGTAGCGCTACGCAATAAATCTAATTTTAAAAGCTAAGCTTGCGGAAGCTGAGGATTCCAAAACCTTTTTGCCGTATAAAAATATGAGAGAGAAAAGGTGTGTGAATTAAGTTTTTTATATTGACTATTAAAGCTTCTTTGGATGTTTTATTTTATATTATATAGCCTGGTAGATCATTCAGTGTTCCAGACGTGTTTTCCAATGAGGCCCAGGGTTGCAGGATGACTTGGGACAGTCAGGGGTTTCCACCCTCCTCTTTCGAAACTAGCTGCGATTACATGTACATGACACGAGTCTCCATGTACATAGGCAACCAAAGGATTGACTCTCGTCCCTCCGAAGGACTGGGTATTCTCATGCTTCGTTTGCCGAGTCCAAAAAAGGAGCCTTGGAAGAGCTGAATTCCAGTTTTAATCAATAGTTCTTATACATATTAAATCCTGATATAGTACCCGAATTAAATTCCCTGCAAATTGACCCTAGTGGCCTCTAACCAAGGACCTCCTGCACCAAAAGGCGAATATCTGCCAGTGGCCAAACTCTCTTCTAGCTGTTCGACCAGAACATGGTAATTCAAATCAGTATTTTTTTTTTTTTCAACTTCCATTTCTTTCTTTCAGGGTCTACAAGACGTCCTCAGAATTTGTCTGGCTTTTATCGGTTGTATTTTCAATAATCATGTGCAATATAATCTTCGGCAAAATGCTATAATACAATAACAAGACTTCAAACATTCTTATATTACAAGAAATGGTTAACGCATGGACCTGCACGTCTCAAAATGTTATTGATAAAATTCTCCCCGATCACACGTCTGTAGTGGACAAACCAGTCAAGATTAGAGAAATGCATGCCGAAATAAAAACCGTTTATAACGGATAAAATAGTAGAGCACCGAAAAACAATGTAAGCAAAGGCCAGTCCACGTGATTTCATAGATTGTATTGGCCAAAATGACCGAAGATCCGGAGATTCTTCACCTTAGAAGATTTACAATATATTTGAGAGACGTTTACGGATCTACGGATACCGTTTTACAAGCACTCAGTTTGGGTTGATGGTATATGGTTCTCAATCCAAACATTCAAGAGAAAGTACAAGAGGAATCTATGAGGTATGTTTTGATTCAATGTATCGTCAAATGTAGGGCGTTTTATTCAAGAAGGGTTCTATATAAGATAGAGAGGTTAAAGCGTTCCGTTCATCTTTAGAAATTCATCGTCTCGCATGTTTTGCCGACCACAAGAAAACATAGAGTACCAACAATTAGAAAGCAATGGCGGGCCTCCGCTTCATCACATAATGTGGGTGCGCTTTGCATATATACCATAATCGGTAGTGATACAATGATGTATGTGTTAGAGGTGGACAGGTGTAATAATAGTGCACCTGAGCATGTGCTCAGATACTCTTTGTTCCCATAATGCAATGCGCGCTTAGGTGAAAAGATGTAGTCATTGAGGTGGTTTATTTTAATAAGGACGACTGACGTGTCATTTCATTCGTTGTGTGCGCCATGGGTAGGACAAAATTTAACCACCCCCAATAGCACCCAAAATACAACAACTGATATTTGCCGGATTGTTTGTATCGAATTGACATTATGTGTGTATACAAGCACCCCCAAACTAATCATTATTCCGTGCAAATATTCAAAATGTCAGCGCCCAGCACGGACGACTGGTTTTGAATGGGCTTTCACCCCCTTGGTTTTATTCGCTGAAAATAACGTAAGGACGATGTTGATGGTGATTAACTTTACATTACCACAGCATTCAAACAGTAAGATTGACAAATACACAATGATGGATGAGAGCACTTTGTGAATCAAATCAGCTTCATTTAATTGATTACCACGCAGGCTCGTACGCAAGGTGGGGGCTGGTGGAATCAAAGAGCAGCAGTGTATTTTACAACTATATATGTCGTGTTAAGTTTTAAACACCATTCACACAACCATGCTCCATGTCCCATATAAAACTTAATCCTGAAACAAAGGGTAAGTTTGGCCAAACTGTGTGCCCTATGACTTATAATGACCATTTTACTGTAAAGCAGAAACAGGAGGCTTTCAAATGACACCTTGATGCCATTTCTTCAGCCATGACTCATTGAACATCATTGCTTTGAAAATGGTATGTCAAAACTCACTTGTAACAGTTGGGGCATAAAGATAATGTTAAATATTTGGAAAATGGGCATGATGAACACGATTATTTTATGATTTTTAGTATTTACATGAATTATGCGCCAAAACCTTCAACATGTTCGCCCTCTCTTTCGATACAAAGTCTGCAACGACGTCGCATATCAGCCACAACTATTGCACCGTCACGGTGTATGCACAACTAAGCCAAAAGATGCTACTTCAAGCTATCGGACAGTGTCTTTAAGTTCAGTCTTGTGTAAAATCTTTGCAAAATTGGTGGCTTCTCGTATTATGGATTATATCGAAGAGCATGGTATTCTTGATGACAATCAATTTGGGTTCAGACAAAGTAGAAATTGTGAGCAAAATGTTGTCTAAATTCTTTCACATCATTTTGGATAGATGAAATTGCAATCTTGTTGACTCTGTTTTCTTGATTTCAGTTCTACCTTTGATAAGGTAGATCATAATCTTCTGGACTTCTGTCACTTCTGGTGTTCCTCAAGGTTCAGTGCTTGGACCTATCCTTTTCCTTGTTTTTGTCAGTGATATTACTTTGAATGTGGCTTCTTCTCTTTTCCAATTTGCTGTTGACCACACATTGGTAAGAACTATTAAAAATCCAAATGATATGGTTGGTCAGTCACAAGCAAGCTTCCTCTTAATGTATTCAAGTGTGCTGTTATGCACTTCTCTAGATCCAAAACTTGCAGCAAATCGGATTACTTTTTGGGTAGTGAATGCCCGAAATCAGTTGATGATTTCAAACTTGTTTGGTACTCATATTTTCTTCCAATCTGTCATTTTCCTCTCATGTAGATTCGTGTGCAAACAAAATCTCTCGTTCTTGTGGGTTTCCTAATCAGTGCAGAAGAAATATGCCTTTCTCTGCTCTTCTGAATTGGAGTTCTATAAAGCTTTGTTAATCCCCTCCCCAGATCATACCGGTTACACTTAGTAGACTGAAACACAAAAGTTTCAGAGGCTGGGATTACAAGAGAAGCGCCGTATGTACAGGAAACAGGGCTCTGGGAGCATGTAGAGTACACCGACAGGTGTCTGAATTTGGTCTCTTGAGTGTAGATGATTATTTAAATTTCAGCCGGTTGACAGTTTTGTTTTAAGCTGTAAATGATGTGGTCCGCAATCTTTAGGATTTTTTCACAGAAGTCATATTTCTCAAGACAATTTCTGCATGGCGGGCAAGGACTAATTCCTCCTACAATTCTGTCTTTGTCCCTTTCTAGACTTTGGGAAAAAATTCCACTTCACACTCGGAGGCCAGCTATCTCCAAAAATTCAAGGTTTCTATGTAAGCAGTATTTTCGTACAAGGAATACCCGAAATTGCAGCATTGCTGTCTTCTTTCCACATATCCGTAGTATATGTATGTATGTAGGATGTATATTCCATGGAGAGAATTGCACCGATATCGTGTTTGGGCTGTGTAGCCATTTTTCTTTTGAGTACTAGGTTTTTTAAAGTTGTCTTTTGTATTCATAAGTAACTCAAAATAAAATATTTTATTATTATTATTATTATATAAACATCGAGTGTGCTTTTGTCGAGATGAATGTGTAATTAAGGTAATTTGAGGCTTTCGCGTTGTAGGTTCCCCTCCTCTTATGTTCCATGGTATAACCGATTTAATGTTTTCTGTTATGTTGTGTTGATGTCCCCCATCAATGGCCAGAGATTTGGTCCAAATCCAACAGCAAATGGTTTTCAGAGGGCGGCCCCTTGGACAATGAGAGTGCAGAAGACCTATGCACTTAAACAGTTAATCTTTGTTTCAGGATTAAGTTTTTCCTGGGACGCCTGTATTTACAAAAGCAGGCGGTTTGTTGAATATTGATTACTGATATCATAGGGGGTTGGTCCATTCACTTACCATGTAGAAGACCGGATCGGATGCCATACACCGTCGCTACATTTGTGAGATACAGAGAATGATTCTGTGACTGCGTTGTTCCCGCAGTTCTACGTTGGACACAACCCTTAGCTGTTAATTCCATCCCAAAGGGAACCCACATAGATGTAATATGTTGTAAGTAGACTTGCAATCTAGTTACACGCGTGGGAGGGAATGTGTTTGGATACAAGAGAACACCACGTCGAAAAGTGGAAAACCGACAGTCGCGTTGTTGACTGCCAAGTTTAACGGCACCTTCCTATGACATACGAATTAAAATTAAGTTTACAAATATTCTATATTGGTGTTGAATTCATAGTGGCCAGGGGAAGATGATCAGCTAAACCTTGTCTGGTTACGGGAATCACCAACAATAACCCACTAGAAACGGCCGTTTCAAATAAAGAAATTAATTCTTTGGTACAAATCCCTAGAAGTCAATCCCCCCACATAACCAGTCAAACGAATCATGTTTCCTGATGGTATTAGACGCACGTATGACGTCTCAATAAGTTAATATACGTCCAGCATTAAATCTTGGGTATAATTTTAATGCTAGCTTTTGAGATGTGCTACATTTTGAGACCTGCTACGTTGCGTCTTATACCATCGGATAAATGATTCGTTGGACTGGAATATGTGATAGGGAATGTAGAATGTTGACCCATGCAATCCAATAGTGATCCACCGAAGGCTTATTCTATTTGAATGAAAGCTGTTCCACGATAGCGATTTTTTTTTTTTTTTAACTCCTTGTGATGTTGAGAATTGGAGCGGCCCAACGACCGCCTATGCAGCTGTAGTTTGTTTATAGTAAACAAAGACAGTTCAGATCAGTAGGTCCACAATCCAATAGACTTAAGAGAGACACGAGGACATTCCAGAAAAAAAGCGACCCCCATTTTTTGCGAACCCTAGTTTTTTGGGTATTCGTAAAGCTAGCCATGTATTAGATTCACACCTGAAGTGAATAAGCCGAATACACGTCTTTATGTAACGATAATGATTTAGTGTCTTCTCTTGTGCACGACAAAAAATTCAAAACATGGTTTTATATAGGGACGATTACGATAGCAGGCAAGTGTTAAAACAAAGGTTTGTGTTGTTTTTCTAATACTATTGTCCAATAAACTGGCGAAAACGTCTCGGTAGGTGGTCTACTTAACCGATCCAGTGCAATTCGAGTGAGAATTCGTATCCTCGATAAAATCTCCTCCTGATCTTGAAGGTTCTTAATACCAGTCCTATTATGTATGCTCTTAGATAAATTAGTAAAACTATGTTCGCACTTACATTAAGATTTAAATTTAGTTAATTGAATGATAAATAATGGTTTAAACGATAAACCTATCGAATCAATAATCCGTCTTTTTAAAATCCATATGAATACCTGGCGATTTGATATGTTACTTCTTTATATGACGTATTGGGGGGGGGTATTGTGTTTCGCGTCAGAACCCGCAAACTAAAGTACCCAAGAATTTCTGATTGGAAAATGTATATTCAGTCGAAATCAATAAGCATGTCAAGCATAAAATTAAAAAGCAGCCACTTTGCCAAATAGGGATTTATATGCACCAGAAGAATTGGAGATTTGGAGAAAACACATATTAAGTAGTTACAAGTAGCATTCAACTCGCTGTAAGCCTTGTGATTTATTTGGCCGATGTGGGCCACATTACGTGGAACTTCCGTGTAGGACCAATTCGCTCTTTAACAGTTTCGCCATTGCAAGCGTGAAAATCTTGGCTATGTAACAAATAATATTGAGGCTCTACGGAA
>JAMKCH010031544.1:0-51128 GCA_023653785.1 Ophioderma brevispina | reverse complement strand
TAGAATCTATCCGGATAGGACAAAACGTTTTTTTAAAGCATGAGATGTCAGTTTGAAATGGAATATTAGGGTTTTCCCCTGCTTATACGTTTGAACTATCTGCTTCATTGAATATCATATTACAACTACTGGAGTATACTCATATCATTTTAGCAGATACAATAGGCCTAGGACTAGTTATCGACAAAATTCGAAGCCACGAGCTTTAACTCCTAAGGTGGTGTTGAATTCGCATTCCCTCCCCTAATTTTATTCATTTTCTTTCTCATGTAAAAGTTATGTCCCTCTCAGCCAGTGGCGAACAGGCTGGGGGCAGGTTGCCCCCCTCTGACGACTTTGGCGGGGAAAAATGCAAAAATCATGCTAATCAAAAACCGTTTTTGAGCCCCCCTGACGGGGAGAATTGTGGCCCTTTTGGAATGACCCCCCTGAGAGGAAACATTTCCCAAACTGAGAAATTTGAGCGGACAAGCCGTTACGCCACTGCTCTCAGGCCACTGGCTAAATTAAAAGCTTCCCCTCTAAAATGATATCAAATAAAAAAGCCGAAATTCAATTTCCATAGCTATACGCGGGACCTTCAGATAATTTTGTATGTCCCAAAAACTATGGACCTTTCACTTTTTACAAAAATGCTATATATCAACGTATTTTCCATTGAAATCACTGTACATAGCTCCATTCATCGCGATGCAAATAGTGTAAACCGAGACGGTACAAGATGCTGTGTACTGATCAGAGCCAATTGACCATGGGATCGATTGGGACCCAATTGGATGGGATTATAATGTCATAAAGATTAACTGCGGTCACACAGAAGAACTATATTTGATTGACAAGGTACCGGTCGGCCCTATGCGCTTGTCACGCGAACGTCCGTTCCACGATGACGGACATGACGCGTTAGTGCGTATCGCGCAATTTGTTACTCGGGCGTCACTTCCGGGTCAAATCATCGCTGCCAGCAGCATAATCACTACTTTCGTGTTGGAAATTTCCCTTTTTTGTGAAAGCTTGTCCAAACACTGATATTATGCCAATTGTTATCAAATATACAGTTTCCTCAATTCCTGCTTCATGCAGATTTTACGTTGATACCAATACATACTCTGAATGCAACCATTTTTTGGTGGTATTATACGTATGTTTAAAGCATGTCCATGGACCTTTATGAATGCAATTAAAAATCGGTGAACCCCACATAGGCCTACTATGTAACTTCATTGGAAACAGTAAAACAGGTAAGGGCCAAAGCGTGCTTGCTATCTTCGGAAGATCAAACGTGTACGCAATATGAAAGAGAAAACATTGTAAGTAGGTAGTTCTTTCTCAGCTTTGAGTGTCTCCCTGTACTTTTTCTTTGTATATTTCAGCAGAAAAGCTAACATATAGGAAATACGATTAATTTTTAGAGGTCCTTCTATATAGGACTTCAGTCCCTGGACTAAAGCCTGGTACTAAATTTCTTTTTTAAACGTACGGGACAAACTGTTATCCAGAAATATCTGCTTGGGGACTGGTGCGCAGCTAACGTGACCCAATCACCTTAAATCAAGACATATTAAGGCAGAATTTACATTCTTATAGATGCAATCATCGGATTCTGCATTATGTGTTGATCAATGTCTTGATAACTTTTATACTGTGTTGAAACATTGGCAAAAAAGCTGGCTTAAAGCCAAAGGGAAAGTGTCGTAAACGTTCAAAAAAAAATTATCTGAAAACTGGTTACGACAAGATTGTTAGGTTTTTGCATATCGGCAACTTATATCACTACCAGTTGTATTCAAAAAACAACCTCATAAATTTGTCCTTAGCCACACAAAGAGAAGATATCAGAACTTCCCAACAATGCATTGCTTCCATTGGATTTTTTCGTACAGGTTGTCATGTGAACGTTAGAGATGAAACACTTTAAATGCAGTTTGATCAGTCTTAATTTAGCCATGTTCATCACTAACGATTCACATCAGTACTTGTACAAAAACCTCCATTGGAAGCAAGGCATTGTGGGAAGCTATAAAATTTGAAAACCCTTCTGGAAGAACACAAGATACAAATTTGGGAAAAAGAATAAATACTATACGGTGTTTGTAATATACAAATAACGCAAACTATACAATAATACTATGAATATTCAGTAAGTTACTTCAAATGTTTTTAAAATTAAATAACAAAAATCATTATTGTAAAGTTTACAAAAAAGAGAACATAATGTAAACGTTTTAGGAATACGCCAAGATACAAGTTTATTTTATTTATTTGCATAAAGCTTTATAAGTTTTAAAATCAACGTTTTTTAATATTATGGCAATTGTTTTTAAACAAATGTGGACGCTCACTGTCGCTCTGCTTGTCAAACGTTTGCGCAAACATCAGTTCAACATTTGCGATCACCAAACGTCGGACAAACACTTGACTTGGCGAAACGCACCAGCGATGTAGAGCACGGTTGTGACGATCGGTTCAGAGCTGAGCTATTCATTACTTTGAGTGCGGCCTATCAATTTTTCCATAATTAATATTATGCAAAACCTGGCACATGGATCCTCGTCGGGTTAGTGGCTAGGTAGCTATATATAGCCTCATGACAGTGGGTTGGGGTTCGAATCACATTCTTGCTATTTAAAAATTATAAAATATTTTCAGGTTAGAGGGAAAGATTCTACGGAGCCGTAGGGGTCATGAAAATTATTTTTTTATCTCGTTTGAACGAGATACAATCTCGTTTGGACGAGTTTCTATCTCGTTTGAACGAGTTACTATCTCGTTGTGTACGGAAGCTTATTAATTTTCGTTTGAACGAATACTATCTCGTTTGAACGAGATACTATCTCGTTTGAACGAAGATACTATCTCGTTAAACGAGATCTATACTAGTTTGAACGAGTACTATCTCGTTTGTCGAGTTACTATCCGTTTGTACGAGTTATATCTCGTTTGAACGAGATACTATCTCGTTTAAAAGAGATACTATCTCGTTTGAACGAAGTTACTATCTCGTGGTGAACGACTTACTATCTCGTTTGAACGAGTTACTATCTCGTTTGAACGAGATACTATCTCGTTTGGACGAGTTACTATCTCGTGTTGAACGAGATACTATCTCGTTCAACGAGTTACTATCTCGTTGTACGAGAGACATTCGTTTGAACGAATTTCTGTCTCGTTTGTACGAGGTACTATCTCATTTGTACGAATTATTAACTGGTTTGTATGAGATACATCTCGTTTGTACGAGGATACAATCTCGTTGTACGACATAGTATCTCGTTTGAACGAGTACTATCTCGTTGAACGAGTGATTATCCGTTTGTAAGAGTTATTTATAGTTATGTCGTACAAACGAGATGTATTCATTCAAACGAGATAATATCTCGTTCAACGAGATAATAACTCGTACAAACGAGGAGTAACTCGCCCAAACGAGATAGTATCTCGTTCATACCGAGATAGTATCTGTTCAAACGAGATAGTTCTCGTTCAAACGAGGATACTATCTCGTTCAACCGAGGGATAGTATCTCGTAAACGAGATAGTATCTCGTTCAAACGAGATAGTAACCCGTTCAAACGATGATAGTAACGCGTTCCAACCGAGATAGTTTCTCGTTCAAACGAGATAGTTACTCGTTCAAACGATGATTAGTTATCTCGTTCAAACGAGAGTTAATAACTCGTATAAACGCGATAATAAGTCGTCAAAACGAGATAGTAACTCGTTCAAACGAGATAGTAACTCGTTGAAACGAGATAGTATCTCGGTTCAAACGAGGATAGTATCCGTTCAAACAGAGCTAGATCTCGTTCCAACGAGTTAGTAACTCGTTCAAACGCGATAGTAACTCGTTCAAACGAGAGATAGAACTCGTTCAAACGAGATAGTATCTAGTTAAAACGAGATAGTATCTCGTTCAACGAGAAGTAACTCGTTCAAACGGATTAGTAACTCGTTCAAACGAGATTTGATTAGTAACTAGTTCAAATGAGATAGTATCACGTTCAAACGAAGATTTAACAAAATAATTTTCCATGGACCCCTTACGGGCTCGTACGATTTCAAAAGTCCAAAAAAAGATTTTTTTAAAATAGCCGTACTTTGCGGTTAGTAAAGACCTGCTCCTGGACCATAGTGATTTCAAAATCTCTATTGTGCTTTTGTGTCATCCAAAACGTTGACTAAGTATACCGGATACTAAGTTTATTGAGCAAGATTCGATTACTCAAAAAGATTTTTGTCTTCCTTTGCATTTTCTGTCCTTTATACGGCCGAAAATACGGACCCCGCTGGCCATATTGGACACTGTGATGCAAACATTTTCTATATAAGCACCAAAACGTAGCCTAAAATCGGAAACTGAAATTTTGGGATACGCAAAGTAAGGCATTGTAAATCCATGTGATGGCGACACATGGTTTGTCGAACAAGTGTTTAGAATGTTTTAATGGAACCAACTCAGGTTTAGATCTAAACACCTAGATGTAACTTTAATGAATATGTGTTTAGATTATAAAAAATTACACGTCTCAAAAGTGAGAAATTAAGGCGTTTAAGCTATAGGCGCGTTTAGCTTCTCATTATCCAAGAACTCTTTTTTACATATCAATATTTGGTTCAGAAATGAACGAATAATGGGATTCTTTTTCCGGTGGATATAATAGTGACCTCCCAAAAAGAAATCCCCAGATATAGCTGGAAGCGTTCAGTCAAAACGTGGATACCACACATCTTTGATAAATTTGAAAAAAGCAAAAAATAAATGAGGTTGTGCGATATAACAAATCAAAATGATTTTACATCACCATAAATGAGAAAAAAGATTAAATTTCTAATGCTTTTTCCGGTTGATGAAAACTAGGCGATTGGTTTCAAAAGATTTTGACTTGAAGAAAAGGGAAAAAATGTACATTTTCAGGCTTTTCGCACGGCGCGTGGTGCGTTGAAGAGTTTGAAGCTTAGGCCCTAAGTGAATGAATAGAATTGATATGCCATTTTTTTTCATTACCACTTCAGCTTCCCGACTGAAAATTCCCCTAACACTGGTAGACCAATTAACTATAGGGGAATGGCCCATGGCTCCCCTCCCGTCCCCCGGGTTTGCCCATGCCACTGCCACGTCACGCTCGTGGTTTCTTATATTTATTTTACCCATTTTGATCACAAGTAGCTTTTCTACATGTATTGTTGGCACATTAACAATTTATGATTACCGCGGGCTAGACTTGAAACAAAACTACACACACAGAAAAAATGAGTCACTTGCATAAAAGTGATTCAATTTGTCCGTATAGTGAAACCCTTTGCCTCAAAATGAGTCTCCTTGACTCATTTTTTCTATACGTCGCGTCGGACAAGTGACTCACTTTTTTCTGTGTGTGACATGTGTGTAGTTGGCTTGAGGGGAAGCCATTTTAAATTAGCCTATTGTACTGAATATTTGAATTTATGTTCAATGATGCCGTTCTCTTTTTGTTTCTTTCTTTCTTCCCCTTCTTATCTCTCTTTCTATTCTCCTCTCTTTCTCTCTCCCTTCTCTTTCTTTTTTCCTCTCTTTTTCTTTCTTCTTGAGGATCGCTGGGGGTGTTCCACCCTCCACACCCCCATAGCGACGGCCCTGTACTGGTTTTTGTACAATGGACACGTCCATTTCCCGGCGTCCATTTGGGGATAAATGCAATCCCACATAGCTCATTTTATGTGCAGCATGTCGTCAATTATGTCGTGAACGGGCAATAATATTCGTCTTAAAAAGCTAAAAAGCTAAAAATTTTATTTAACAGGTTGAGTGTTATTTTTTTCTAAATTTATTTAAAGAACACCATCAAAATTGAGGGTCGGGATTTATTCCGTTTTATGTAAAAGTACGCCATAGGCCTACATTATGCATTTACACCCTCCGTTTAGGTGGTATTAGGTAATTTTTCAACCGGCGACGATTAAACATTTTTGGCTTTTCTTTTCAAGATTCATCTCGCTGCCGTGAACAGTGTCCCTCAAGACATGTCAAGACGGAAATAAATCCTATCAGCGCGTATCTGTCTGATTGAGACATCTTTACTCAGTCTCAGCTCCGAGGAGCTGTACTCTTTCTTTATCTCAGTCAGGCTAGGCCAGCGCAGCCAGTCCAGAGAACTCACGATGCTTTAAAATTCGGACTGGTGCTGGATGATAAATGGCATTAATGCATGCATGAGCCTGAGGCCTTATCAATGTAGCCAATGCCGAAAACTAAAGCTGGAAATGTGGGCATATAAATTTGTATTTTAGACTCGGTGCATCATCATCATCATGACTCTTCAAGATTTCCTTAAGTCATTCGCAAATTTCTTTGGCTTAAGCGCCAATGATGCTGGTGTCTTCTGCCGTACACAGGTAAAATTCAAGTTTGGTTTGGCCATCTGGCATGTCATGTACTACCCAAATAGCAAGACTATGTTGGGCCAACGTTGGCGCAATGTAGTCACAGACGTTGGACCAACGTTGAAAAAAAAGACATCTGACAAACGTCATTTTGGCCAGCGGGCCATCGTTGGTCCAACGTACAAATTCAAAGTTCGACGTTGGCATAACATTGATCCGACGTCAGAAATAGGTTGCCCCAACGTTGGCTTAATATAATTGGGCCAGTGTCGGGTCAACAAATTAATAATTACTTTGTTCAAAATTGTGCCAATTATTATTAAAATCTTCTTGCGGTAGGTTGTATTCTGTTTCCTATTACAGAATATGTTTAGCTCGTTTCATCAACTTTGAAAGTTGATGTGCAATGAAACAAGTTTGAACAGTAACAGTGAGACGAAATCTATTCATGACAAGATATGATATTTATTCTATGGTGTCATCAGGTAAAAAATTGTGACTTGTGCAAGATTGCTTCCCATTTGAAGCCGGAAATACAATGTCCTGCAAAAATGTAATTAATTCCATCCACTGAATAAGAAAACTTAAATGTAGCACCACAGGAGAAGATTAAAATGGTATAATTTAAAACTTAGTAATAAAAATGAGAGGTAGTCAAGACCACGCCCCCAATTTCGCAACGTTGGGCTTACGTTGTCTTAGTAGCGATATCTCGAATAAAATTGAATTAATTTTAGAACCCTTAATGATCCACAAATTTCAAAAACATTATCAATGTACCTATAAATAAACGTATATTTTATTTCCATGACAAATTCTAAGTTTACGTTCCCACATTCTATCTGAATCCTACATGGGCCACAGTTGCTTTAATGCCACCCATTGTCAAACAGTTAAAGTTAACTTTCACAATCATTTTTCGACACCATCCACCCCAACGACATGCTTTGCCCGACAGGGACGTGCCGACCATGCCGACGTGGGCCAAACGCTTGCGCTATCTGGGTTTGGTAGCTCGACACGTCGTTAGCCCGGCAAGTGCCAGGCTCACTCCCAATAATATGGAGTGTACCCAGACCCTAGAGTAACCTCGAATAGGCATGTTCCATGTTACCCCTCCCGAAATCAGCATGAGCTGATGGTAATAGTGGTCATTCATGCCAAAACAACAAGGTGTGGAACCCACCCTCTAGATTTTGTTGAAATTGCTTAGTCAAAGGACATTTTCTGGAGCTGACAGGTCAAAGTAAAAATTAAATTCCATCCCGTTTTGAAGTTTATGGGCTCTCAAAGTTTTACGAATCAGACTATAAATGTGATTCAGAATAAAAAACTTAATGCTATTATACTCATTAGTTGCCACTTGTTGCATCAATAATAAAACAAGTAGACGTTCTTTGATCCGCATGCTAAAATAGGCCTCAAAAGAGTTGCCATGGTTTGCAAAAGGACTAAAATGGGACAACACAGAGAGGGTGCTTATTTGACGCGTACACCTGATAGGAAGTTCTAGCATTTAATAAATATAGATCACTTATAACAATCACTGTGATAGAAGTTTTGTTTGTATTTTGATGTCTTTCAGTGAAAGTACTAGGGTTTATTATAGTGCGGGAAATTCAATCCTTGCAGGTATATAGAAAATGCAAATCCTTGCTATTTATTTGACTCCTATTGATGGGGAACAAGGTGACACTCGTATTGAAGTGATGCATAAAAATATGTCCCCGTGGCTGAACGTCGCGATAACAAACATGCGATAAAAGCACCTACAACAACCCACCCCCTCCCCAACACCCCGCAATATCCCAACCACCTCCAACACCCCGCAATACCCAACCCCTCCCCAACACCGCACACCAACCCTTCCCCAACACCCTCAAACAACTACCCCTCCCCCAACCAAACCCACCCCCTCACAACACACCGCTAATACCCACACCCCCTCCCCAAACACTACCCGCAAACACAAACCCCTCCCCAACACTACCCCGCAACCGCAACACCCACCCATCACCAACACATCGCAACACCCTACCCCCTCCCCAAAACCCCCATCACCCCACACCCTCACCATACCCAGCACGCATATACCCCACCCCTTCCCAACACCCACGCAATACCCCAACCCCACCACACCTCGCACACCCACCCCATCCCAACACCCCCACGCCTCCCCAAAACACCCCACCCTTCACAACACCCCGCAATACCAACCCCCTACCCCAAACTCCCGCAACACCACCCCCTCCCCAACAGTCCCGCAACACCCACCCCCTCCCCAACACCTCGCAAACACCCTAACGCCCTCCCCAACACCCCATCACCCCACCCCCTTCAAAGACCCAGCCCGAAATACCCAAAACCCCATCCTCTCAACCCCCAAACCCAACCCTCCCTCTTGGCATAGTAGGCTCTGTGCCCCCCCCCGAAAGCTTTTGCCCATCCAAAGTACCGTTTCAGAGATACAGCAATTACGAATATAATTCGCATGATACCTAAACCGCATCGGCCTACATCACATAATTTTGAATTGCATGCAACAAGAGGCCCCATGACGCTTTCTGCAGCACAGGAATTGAGATATCCAATGTTTACCATTCAAAAATTTATAGAAATTACGCCGATTTTTGCCTATTTAAATTAGCC
Organism: Ophioderma brevispina; assembly: GCA_023653785.1. Lineage (NCBI taxonomy): Eukaryota > Metazoa > Echinodermata > Ophiuroidea > Amphilepidida > Ophiodermatidae > Ophioderma > Ophioderma brevispina. The sequence goes on along the minus strand of JAMKCH010031544.1, from coordinate 42,119 downwards.
ATGCATACCACTTTGCGAACTAAGCCCAAAATCTAATAGGTCTCAACAAAAAAGAAAATATGCGGCCCGATTTCTTCCACCAAGTGACCTCATTGTATGCCTTATGGAACTCCATGCAGAAAACTTGTAAACGGCCTTGCAGGAAAATTTTCATAAAATTATGCAAATTAAGATAACTAATAACATATTTTACGCCCCAAACTTAACTAGTCACAAACTCATCAACCCGCTTTCTTTCCACCAAAGTTACATCTGTCGCCCTTCGGAACTCAGATAAAATGTATACAACGGGGTTAACATAGTGATCACGGACGACTAAGGACAAACGACGGACGTGCCATTTCATAGTCACCGTTCCGAAATCGTTCGGCGGGGGGACAAATCACGTCCTTTTACATAGCACTTCTCCGCAAATAGACCAGAGCAGTTCAATAGTTTTTAAAATATACAATATCTGTAGATTTGTCAATACACGTTCACTATTTTTGCTGCGATACACTGAAAGGAACCAGGATTGCACCCTTGGGGCTATTGAAATGGATGGGGTGTATGTTGTATGTCGTGTAATGGTGTTTCGTATCGTTACAATATATTAAATTAAGGCTTATAAGTTTGTGTCCAATAGCCTTTTCAAGAAGAGTTTACCTTAGGCCAATTGGCAAAAGGATCAACAAATCTTAAAATTCAATGTGAAAATTCCCTGAAAAAATCGTAAATAGTGGAAAAAGTGATAATTTATTCAATTTTGGCAACACTATTGTTGAAAAAAAATTCATGGACCAGGTTTTAAATTTGGATTTCTCTAGGGGGGCACCCCTATCCTCCACGGTTTAGGTAAAAAGCAATAATCGGTAAAAATGTGCAAGGCTGAAAAAAGACAGATTTAACTGTGTCATTTATCTATAACGGGAGCTACAAATTGCACGATTAATCCACATGGACGATTAGAAAATTGATGTCAACAGACATAACTTTGTAGAAGAAAACAAAATCAGGTTTCATCGAAAACCAAAGATTACGGCCTGCGGATGTGAACGGTGTGGTTCATTCTAGATACGAGTGATTGAAGGATGGTAAATTTAGCTATTGCGTTTTTTTAATGGGAAAAGAACGTGAAATAGTAGATGGTCAACACCAAATTCCAGCAAAAATTTCTAAAATCTTCAGAAGAAAAAAGCGCTTTTATTTTGATAACAAACACGATGTCGCAAGTATTGCAGGGAGTTGTGTAGTGTACCTGGAAACGACAAATGGTGATTGCTAGGGAGCGCCATAGTGGTGCGCTCCCTCTACGGCATGTCGGGAAAGGGGAAAGGGAAAGCGCTGGAATCTTTAAGTTGGGCAAGGGTCAAAACACCTAATTGTGCGAATTTCCCGGGGGGTAGGACACGGATATGCCGATTCGGCATTAGGGATTTCCAAACGGTATTTGGGGAAGGGGAACTGCTACGGCATTTACTATGGCAAAGTCTCAGCCCCGAGTACCATTAAAAAAAATTCCATCTCTAAACCTTTGTTCAAAAGATCTTAGTAATATCTATAAATAAGAAAAAATTATTGGCTTCAAATCCGTCGGGAGTAGTGGATTAACCCCGCTGCAAAATAGTGTAATTTCCAAACGTCATTTAGATTTAAATATCGGTGACCAGGCCTAGTCTTCGTCAAGTCTGAGTGTGTAACCGTTCGATATGTGTAAGGGCGCCCTCCTACCGTTTAAGTCTTTGAACAAACAGCACCTGGAAGTTGATGCGGTTTTGAATTGCTTGTTTCTGTTACGTTGGCATGTCCTACCCCCCCTGTATTCCGCATTTTCCAAGGATTGTAAACAGGCTGGGCAAACCAAAAGACTGATCCACGTGACAACAACCGGACTACAAAAATCCTTTCTATAAGATGTGAGTACTTGCCTGGGATACAAATCTGGTTCCACCATGAGATATCTATACCTTTGTTGTGGTTATATTTTTGCCTTGTGAAATTAAACATAAAATGCGATTTGGTTTTAAAAGTCGGGAGAGAAAAGTAAAAAAGTCGGGGTGGATGCAACAAGGACCTTAGAAACTATTATTTTTCCCCATTTTTCCACCGTTTATAATGATAAATTTGATAAAAACTTCGTTCAGTGAGAGCCAGGAGTTCTCAATTAGGCAGGCTGCGGGCCAAATCAGGGCCCTCCAACCATTCTTGATTTTAGGCCACCTTGTGCTTAATATAAAGGTAAACATAAGAATTTCAGGTTGTATTTGGCCCTCAAGTAGGGAAACTTTCAAAACATGTGTCGGCAAGCTATGGCCCCTTCAGCTAATATAATTGAGGACCCCTGTCAAAGAGTGCTTGATTGCTTAGGAAAGTTCTGGTCAAAATGATGGAGGATAAAAATTCATCTCTTGAGGAAGGAAATTATCAAAAAAAAAAAATATGAGGGCCCTAAAATATTTCCACGCGGGCGGGGACTGGGGCGTGAATCAAAAAATATTTTTATGGGCCTAAATCCAAATTGCTAGTCCGTTAAGAAAGAACTCGAGAGGCGCGCAGCGCGAGGTTGAGACATTTGTATCCACAAAGCTTTTAGTTTGTCTTTACATTACCTCAGGGTCTCCCCTGGGTGTGAAGGGGGTGGGAAGAAATTAAAAAGGTCAACATTCACTAAAAAGGGTCAACATTGGATATCTTTTTTCTGGATGAGCTAGAGTAGGCCTAGCCAAAGTTATGTATATTGTAGGAGGGTACAAGCCCCTACTATGTAATTCTTTCCCCAGGGTCCTCCCCTGGGTCTGACCGAGAGTGGTCAAAAAAGTCAACATTTTGGCTTATCTTTTATTCTAGATGAGCTAGAGTAGCCAAACTTAGGTATATTGTAGGAGGGCACAAGCCCCTACTAACCATGTAATTCATTCCCCCAAGTACAATATTCAAGTATAATTAAGGTGGGATCCCCCAGTACAGGTTTTTTTCAAGGCCAAAATTTGTATTTTATTAAATATTTAGCTTGGAACATTGCCTTTCTTTTGCTTCAAATTTGGTAAAAATCGGTTGTGATTATTTTTGTTCGGCAAAGTCAGTGGCAAAGTCATGAATATCTTGTGTATTTCATTTATTTTTAATTCTTTTGTATTGTATTGTGTTTTGTGTTGATAATTTGGGGTAATATTTGAGCTTTTAATATGATTTCTGTAATAATTCTTTTATTTATTGCATTTAATATGCTGAAATACTTTTAACCAAAGTGTACTCTACATTTTATGATAATTTGACTTTATGAACTTAATTGGCTTATTAATTATTGTTAATTAATTAGACATTTTTTAACGGGCAAAACTTTAAATGCGATTTCCTCAAAACAACATTTTATGTCGTGTATCCCCGCTTGGGACATGATTACTCAAAAAGTATTAATGATAGAGCCTCCAAATTTGGACTGAAACTTGCTGAGGTGTAGGGCTTGAAACTGTACTAGAATTAAATAACTTGAACCTTAGGAACATACCTGTTGCCATGGTAACATAAAACAATAATTATTGATTTTTGATTTTGACCTTTCAGTTGACCCCCAAATGTCAGTCAATTTTTATAATTCTAGTACAGAATCAAGTTCTGTCTTTAAACAGCAATTTAGTTTTTAGTTCATTCCAACAGAGCATTTAGTTTTTGAGTAATCATGTCCCAACCGTCCCTACCTTCAAATTTTACCAAATTCAATATGACCGCTGTTGCCATGGCAACGGGTCTGCCGGTCACATGACCAACTTTGTTACGCATATTTAGAGAGAGTAATGTCCAAGGTATATATTAAATCTAATATTGGCAAACTACATGTAAAGAACTTTAATGTACATGCATTAAGATCATGACCCTCCAAAAAAGGGGGATACCACCTTAATTCATCAATATTAAAGGTGCATTTCGTGATTCCAGCACCTTCGTGGTTCCCTAGATATCCTCGAGAAAAGCTTATTCACAAAGTTTGAGCTGATCCCGATCTATTAAATTATGTATCTTATTTGATGTGGCAAATAAAATATTGTAAAAAAAACAAGTGACTATATAGCCTATTAATAGAGAGTCAATTGTCTTTTCACACTATATTTTATTGTCATATCAAATAAGAAACATAATTTCTAAGCCTATTTGATTTTTCACTTGATCTTGGAGAAGTTGTAATGAAACTGTGATTTTTTTTGTACCCAACTTTGTATGTCCTGGAATAAGAGTAGAGACCATTGTTTACCATTTTACAATAGTCAAATTCTGTTTTGTGTTCCATTTTACAAAAACTGATTTTCACCTGATTTTCTGTTAACATGAAAAATCAATGAAAATGACCATAAATCACAGTCTAACATACCTGTGGAGAGATGATCGTCCTGCTCATGGAGGGTTCACAAAAGTTGGCCTTCCAGCACTAGTCCGGTGTTCACAAAAATTCGCGATTACAAAAGGACAATTGAAACACAGACAAACGGCATTTGAAAGATAAGACTGGCCTTGAAGGTGATAAGTTCAGTCCCAATATATTTATGTAATGCCAACGAGGGCACTGTTCACGTACACAAGTTTGCGACAGGCTGTAGATACCAGCTGTATCAGTCATAAGCAAGGGTTTAAATGTATGTTGATGCTCTCGTTTAAGGTTAAGTGGGGGACAAGGTTGGTGATCACGAAATACCCCTTTTAAACATTAAATATCAATTCCAGTCATACAGGGTGCTTCAACTGCAATTCATCTGGGTGTAGTTCTAGAAAGTGAACCCCCACATTCAACAGAACAAACAAATTGTAATTTTAAATAATCTTTTGATTGAAATTTAAAAAACGAACCGCTACATAAAACAACTTGCAAGATAGCCTGTCAGAGAAAATAATACAGGGTGTACAATTGTGTTATAATTCAGGTGAGTGGAGTAGCCATATACCCTGTGTACTTGCATACACATGTCTCTTAGTGATTGCAATAGGTCAAAATTAGGCCTCTCATGGATCAGATTTACTTGTTGATACCTTCATGAAAACATCCAGATCTTGAAATTGTATCTCCTCCTAAAAAAAACTTAATATTAGGGTGTTTGTGTATGTGTACAGGTGTTGTTTTGAACACAATGATACCTTGGGAGTTGTAAGATAATGTGCCGTCACAATTGCCTTTTCTGAAATGGCGTCTACATACGCGTGCGAAGTTGCTGTGTGTAATGCTCAGACTATGTATTTCCTTTACGCGTGTCATGGTTATCTCTCGCGGGAATGCTGGCGTAGTCTTGACACACAGAAAAGGAATTATGACGGAGAATTAAGGAGAGTATAGGGACATGAAATTTAGCCCATCTAAATATTAATAAAATATATTTTCTTTAATATGGAATGCTAAGTGCTCTTTTATTTTGAGTACTGTACAACACAGTTGAATAGTCATGTATGCATGGTATTGAACACAGCAATTTTACAACTTTTAAAAACATACTAATTCTGAGTAGGTCGGAATAAAAGAGGCATGCGCAAGCATTTTGCCTTGCAGCTTGCTTTTCGGCATAGATTATGTTATTTGTCCTTTTGCAAGAAAGGTTTGGGGGGAATATCTTTGATAGGGTTTTTATATCTTATTTCTTCAAATGGCCTAGAATATCATTTGCGAGCCAAATTGAAGAAATCTCATATTTGTGACCATTGCCGATTTAAATCTGCCCTTGGCTCATCTTGCACATTGGTGCACAATGTTTAATTTTAAAGGATTTCTTGAAGATTATAAATTTTCCTTTTTTCTAATATCATCTCTTGGTTGTTATTGGATTTTAATTGCCGTGGCGGTTCCCGTGGGTTGATGGCTCGTTATAGTCCCTACTTAAACTATATTATGAGGTTATTATGAGATGGTTGCCTGTCTATCTCGTACAAGGACTCCATAGCAGCCTATGCATTGATATACTTGCTGATGGACAGCTGTGTTGGTGGCGCTTGATATGGTAGTCGCTTTTGTGAATGTGCTTATAGATCGACGCATGGCGATCTACCCCACGAACGAGGACAGGATAACCGGCATCAATAGGTAATATTCATCAGGTATAAACTTAATTGTAAATGACTAGGTCTCAGGTAGAAAGGAATGAATTAGGAGTCTTAAACAGCTGTGAAACTGTAAGCAATTTCATTGGCGATGCCCGGGTTCAATTCGTTTAATTGACCCCAGGTAGTCCGCGCTGCGTCTGAAGGTATTTTTAGGTTGAAGCGCTCGGTCATTACCGCGTTTTTGCTACGGTGCAAGCGCCTGTCAACGTTGCATCTCGTTACCTATGATCGTTGCGTTCACACCAGGGTTGTTCGATTGCTCACTGGGTTGGTGTACAGTTCTTTCCTGTGTATTTACGCCGTACGCCTCGTGAAATCCTGGGTACAGATGACCTAAATGATAAAGCAGTTTAAGAATGAGAATCAGTAATGACCCTTAACTGGGCAACCTGTACTCTCTTTACGACGAATTGAACCGGCGCACCATATTTTGCGTGGAAGAACGCGGCCGGAGGCCGAGTTCTTACACTTAAAATAATGGTATCGCCTTGGGTCAATTCGTCGTCATAATAAAGAGAGTACCGGGTCCAAAATAATACCTTATTCTCTATATTAAGGCTGACTTAGAGATGTCCAGATGCGGCGGCCTTCAATTTTCTAACAGATCATGTTTTTTGCATGTAAGTAATGCGTGTCCACTACTAATCAACTCTGTGAAATAGATAAGCTGAAATCAAGGTCCTCAATAGAAAAATCAAACTTGTAGCAAAATTCCATCCAGAAATCTGTTCTGCACAGTAGCCTGTGTTACTGCTATTATCACATTAATGTTTACTACATCAAAATTGAAAAAATCTTGTTTCACCTCAAACTTCGTATTTGGGTCATTTAGGTGACGGTGATTATTTTTAATTAACAAACAAGGTATATTTCAAAATCTTAGGCAGCCTTTAATCTGTCCATGGGATCATGACCAGTGGCATTGCTAGTGTTTATAAAAACGAATATTGTGTGTTGTAAGTGCTTGGACGGATTCGACAGGAAATCCGTTAAATGGAGGTGGCCGGATTCAACATGGATCTCCATTTTACGGAGGTCAAGAATCGGAGCTGGCAACCTTAGGGAGAGATTAATAAAAATTTGTGTATACAATGGGTAACATAATGGCATATGCTGGGAATGTAAAACCGACTAGATTTGCAGGAGTGGTGAACCGCAGGTGAATCTTACATTTCCTATTTGGTATATCATTGAAACCGGTTCACAATCACACTTCACATCAGAATTTGATACCCCTAGTGGGACTGAAATTGATTATTTGAATTTGATACCGTAGTGGTAGTCCCACCTTTGCAGCTAGTCCCTCCTTTATTTGGAAGGAGCATGGTAGTTGGGTACCCATTGTACTGAGCAACAAATTAAATATGAAAAATGTGTCAGTCTCCCTTTAACCATTAAAAATATTTTTTTTAATTTTTTATTTTATACCAAATTATCTTAAACAATATATAACAGATGTTTATGTTTCAATTGTGTTTCTGCATAAACTTTATCTGGAGACACAACTTCAGTGGTGTTTATGATATCTACATGAATATATCCATTCCATGGTAACTCTAGTCTTCTGGATCTTCATTGATCTCCCATTACCTCTATATGTAACCGTACTGCCACCTTTCCATCCATCTTGGGAATCTTGACGTTCTATGACGCCTATACCATTAGACGTAAACATGTTATTACCCATGATTTATGGCACCTTACATTGTTTCACTTCTGATATACTAGATGCTGTGGGACAGATCCAAATGGTGCAACTGGTATATACCCAGGGATCCTAGATTATGCATATCTCAGTCTATCAACATCACCATAGTGTGTTTGGAGTGGGAGTGCGGCAACCAAGTCTTTCCTGTGGGTTTTGTCTAAAGGTAAAATGGCAGTTGTGAAATGTACCATTTTGGGGGGGGGCACACTATGTCATGAGCCTAGTCGTAAAAAAACCGTTGGAATACAGTGAGCTGCAGAATGATGAGAGTGAGCACAATAATCACCACTGGAAAAGGCATCTGATGATTTGTGAACATAATGCTGTTTGAAGCTATAATGCGCTACCAACCGTATCTAATGCAGATGACAAAAATGAATGCGAAAATTGAGGGAATAATTGAAGGTTCACTAAGAATATAATAAAATGCGGTTTTGTTCTATAGCGTCCTTAAAATGTGGGTGGCTGTTAATTCAGGAATTCAAAGGAACCTTTTTTGCCGTATCTTCTTAATTGTTGGTTCCAACTATATAAGAGTATTACATATTTGAAGAAGGAAAATGACTCAAGGAATCCAATATGATATTTTTTTCAAACCACCCCCCCCCCAACAATACATATTTTTTGAGAAAATCATAAAAATGGTGATTGTCACTCATTTTTTTGGTTCCCTATAAAAAAATATCAGAAATGTTATAAATTGTGCCTTGGTTTCGTTTTTGTATTCCAGAGTCATGTTCTACTAAAGGGGAAAAGGTTCTAGGGTCGGTATTTCCCCTTTTTTTTTTCAAATTCTTGGCCACATTTAATCAAATTATTTGCCAAAAAAGGCCAAAGTCTGTGTGTTTTTCAATTTGGAACAACGCAAAGATTGTTCAAAAGTTGACATAAATCAAACATTTTTAAACCAAAAATGAAAAACTAAAAATACCGACCCTAGAGTTTGATATGCTCTATATTACGATTCCATTTCTTACCTTGATTTTGCAGATATGGATTTCGAGTAACTGGGAACCGAAATCACGAATTATCTCCGAAAGTGAACACCCAGAGAAAATAGCCCATTTTTGTCCAAATATTGTCCCATTTCGCTACAAAATATATCCTATTGCAAACACAAACAAGCTTTCAATCTCTATTCTTCACACTGCTCTGCGCTTCTGTACCATGTCAACTACTTCATCTGAATACTTATGATCAAAATTCAACAATTTATATGAGGCTCAATCGTGAAATTAAAATCCCATTCTGTTTGCAAAAGCATCTCACGTGGGCAACCATTTTACATTGCATACAAGTTAACCATGGGTATTCGTCATATCGAATCCATGCATCAAGGCGTTTCTGATGCGCTCATACAAATCGCGCGCACCGAATGCACAAACGTGTATTGCGTAATACGCGAAATTACCTTATTTACCCGCCCTCCCTTTTGCAGTTCACAGCCCATGTGATGTTTTGGGTCAAAAATGCGTAACATAGTAAAGTAAAATAGAACAAAATATGGGAAAAAATAATCTATATAGATTCTGTTAAAATATATGGAAAGAATATGTTCAATGCCCATTAAACATGAAAAAACTAAAAACTCGCCATTTGACTAAGTTTCTGACTTACAGCCAGCCACCTTACATCAAATCGCTCCCTACATTTATTTTTATTTCGCATGCACTAAGAAAATCATCACAAGCATCACAGGGACCCATACATTGGGCATCTGTAGGATGATATGGGATAATACAAATCTTGGTGTCCACATCTAATTACGTAACAGGGTTACATGGTAAGCTTACATCTTTGTGCCTACATTTATTATATACAGCCCTCTTCCTTCTTGGGGCATATATTGCAGAAAGTTTTCGTGACACCTCTTGATAAGACCTTTATACTACTGTGCAAAATAGTCTAGGTATGGCATCCATTTCCCCCATGTTGATTTTACTGACGTGAATATACTACACAAACTTTCCTCCTGTCCTTTAACCAAACGCTTTTGTCCTTGGTAAGACCCCACTTCACATATGAAATGGCTATGTGTGCAGGCTGGGGGGCCTTCCACCAGGGGACATATCGATGACCGAGGACTTAAAAAAATCGGGATCTTTGGGTGATAAAAACGAAATTGCTCCAAATAGGGGTTTTCTGGTTACAAATTTTGCAGGAATTTTCCCAAAAACGGTCTTTGGGTGAACATTCTTCAAATGTTCTATAAATAGGTCTTTTGGTGAAAATTTTTATAAATTTACCCCCACACTTAGAGGTCTTGTGTGTGACAGTGGAATCTTGGGTGAGATTTTTCAAAAAATCTGGGATCATTTGGCTGAAAAGATGCAAAAAAGGAGGAGGAGGTCTTAAAGGAGAACCGGTACAAACTAATATATCAAACAATATACACTATAGACACTATAAAATAATTATTGACCACATAATCGAGTGGTTTCAAGAAAACGGAATTATATCACCCTAAAATCATTAAAAACATATAAAAAACCATCTAGTTCCTGACCATGTGCTATTTAAAAATCGCCCTAGTGTATAACGTGTTAGCGATACCGACCATCACGTTTAGGTCATACTGCCATAGGCACTACCACATTATGAAAGCATCATGCGCATGCGTGAAGATGTATGGAGTGCTACTGTGCCCGTCTGTATCACATAACACAAATACCATATCCTTATACAGTATCGCGAATTCAATAGCGCGTGGTCAGACCAATGCTTTTAATTCGTTTTATGGTTACTATATATTCTTCTTTTTTTCTTTCCAAAACCACTCCATATGGGTCTTTCCATGAAAAATGTCCTCAATCACAGTTTTGATATGTGTGATCACAAATTGTTTGTACCTTAATTAGACCAAAACAGTTTTTTTAATAATGAAAATGAGTTCAACTTGTGGACTAAATCAAAGGCTTTCATATACCAACCAACTTGGTGCAAATTATTTATAACATTTTCGTTAATTTTCCTGAATCGATGGTGTGTCCGGGGTTAAATATGTGACATTTTTGTGACATAGAACGCGAACCATCCAGAAAGAAGTTGTAAATGCAAGAAAATGGTTGTTTACTTCCTTTTATTGATATAGGTGGGCAGAAATATATGTCAAAAAAAACATATGAACAGATCACATTAAAAATATTTTCTTCGTATTTCACACTGTATATTTCTATAAAGTGCAAGAATTCACATGTAACATTTGGTGTCCTACTTAAAAGGGGTTTTTGTTTACATATTGAAATCGTGTGTGACTTCCATATTTTTTGTCCCAATGACCTCTAATATCAATTTAAAATGATAATATATACTCAGGTCCAAATCTAACATCATTTAAACAATAAATTTTGTCATATTTCGATTTATCACAAAATGGATCAAGACATAACTGTGGTTCCGATGTTACACGTTGATAATTTAATGCAGTTTGTCTGTGAATTTTCACTATACCATGTTGAGAAAAAGAACTTGGCTAACATATTTTTAAAACCAAAAAAGGTCACCTTTCACCTCTGTCTTTTGTGAGTTTGGCACCTTTGATAAGTGGTGGTTCGATGTGTTACACGTTGAACTCCATTAAGTAAAACGGTATTATTTCATGTAAAATGAGACTTAAAGTCACTCAATGATATGTTTGCAAAAAGACAACATGTTCCAATCTACAAAAACCAATTTATAATTTATGTATGATACAATCATTTTGTCAGCATCATCAACAATGTACAAGGACGCCGGTGTCCCAGTGTTTCATTTGAAATTTCCCACACTAACTCTATGGGATTAAATATGACTTTCTTCAAATATGGCATTTGCTGTAAGTTTCTTTCAAATTAACTTCGGATTTATTTTGACAATGTATCAGAACACTTGGAAATGCAAGAAATGTCTAAGTCTGTATTTTTGACATTTTTATCATCATTTCACACTTGAGGACATTTTTCATCAGGCATACCCATATTGTTAAATAATGTTTTTATAGCGTTATTTGTAAGTTATTTTTTGATACAGGTTCTTTACAGCCTTACATACGATCACCTCCAAGATGGGATTAGGTGGCCATGACAAGTTCAGAATTTTGGCCATGTAAACAGTGCTCATGGCCTGGCTGGCTGGCTGGCTATGTCCTTGACTGGCCTAACTTCAGTGGCGTACCGACCATGGGCCATTGGGGGCAAGTTCTGGCTCAAAAAAGCGGCCTATATGGACCAAATAATGCATTTTTCATCCCTCTTTTTAGGGAAATGCAACCAATTGTCAGCATAAATTTGGGCAAATTAAGTAAATTGGGCAATTTTTGCGCGCTACCGCGTATTTTCAAGTTCAGACTAATTGGAGCAAATCACCTGGACTACTTTATAATTTGCCCCCTCTGGCGGACGACTTAAAATTTTGCCCCCTGTGATAGACTCCCTCGGTATGCCACTGCCAAACGTACAGGGTCATTTCAGAAGGGGGTACCTTTACTCAACAGTTTGTGCATAGTCTTATTGTGCTACATTATGGTGTTATTAATTAGAATGTTCACACTAATGTGCAATCCTACTGGGTCAGTGGTCGTAGCGTTTATAACCCCTATGGTCTACCACATTCTTACAGGATCTGGTTAATTACATATAAACCCATATTGGATGGGTCAGTGAACACAAAGACATAACTCCATTTTGGCCATTTGGAAAATCCCGATTTTTCAAATAGTTGTGTACTTGTTTTAATTGTGCTTTTGAAAGTTAAACATGGCTCAACTGGCCATAATATTTTTGAACTTGTCATTTATTTGCCACTCTTTGGTATCAGAAAAAATTGGGTCTTATTTTAGTAGTAACATCTCATATTTTCCAAAAATGCAAGTTTACGTCTTTGTGTTATATTATACGGCTTATTATATTTTGCGCAATGAACCCCCCAGCTTTTTCAGGTGCGCGTCGGGGTCCTTTTGCCCCCTCTTGTCCCCCTGGCCCGCCTGCCCCCCTACTGTCATGTGGACTCACCACCTTAGCAAATCGTTTTGCAAAATATCACCTCCAATATAGGACCTGATATTTTGCAATTTATACCAGATTTTAAGCACTGCATGGTAGCTACATCAGGACGTAACCCTCATGCAAATCATCCAAAGGCTTACCGTGCACAACAAACATCACGCTATTCGTTTAGTTGTGTCCCCATCTCCCATCCGTTAATTATATAATGGTTTCACATTATATTGTTTGTGGGCTGCCAGCTAGCTGGCAGGACACTTTGCATCCGTTTGGTGTGTATGTTGTCCACTAAAATGTTAAGTTTTTATGGAGGCGCCCCCAGCTTATATTTTTTTTTAATATAGTGAGCGCAAAAGCCCGTGAACCGCCACTTCTAGTTTATAGGTGTATTTTTCAATTTAAAGGTGCGTGTTCCGACGTCTTTGGGACCCCCCTTATTTTTACCCCCGAAGTAGTATCGATTTTGATATGAGATGAAAGGCGTATTTTTCTTATTGTCATGCTAATCTAGCCCTCAATCCATTTCAGTCCCAAAATATAACAAAAATGGCCTTTTTAGTGTTAACCATCAATATTAGCACAGTATTGAATAGGGCTTTGCAACATGCCTTATTTTTTTCGTCTACCATCAAACCGCAGTTTGTTTCCCACGGTACGTGACGGGGAGTATGGTGCAAGTGCCAGGCTCTCATATCAAGTAAGAGAACACAAGCCAAGTAATCGGAACCAGCACCTTTAAAGGTTCAGGTTGAATTTTGATGTCTATTCTTATGTTTAGATGAAATAAACTTGATTGATGAAGCCTGAAGGTCTTGGGGAAAGAAAAAGCATTAAGAGCAAATAAAAACATCAAATCATTTTTGAGTGAAACCTACAATAGTCAGGTAGAACCTCATGTGACCGTACAGTTTGAGTATATATGTGCAATTTTTTTTTGTCTGAAAATTATAGATTAAGGGTGTTAGAATAAGAATCTGCCGGGTGCCACCTGTCATCCTTTGGCATTTTTAGAAATCCAAGGGCGTCGCATTATATGATAATTATATATTCAACCCTGTATTATCAAACTAGTGGAGTTTACTAGATTACTATAAGATCCAATAACAAGTGTATGGGCACTTGGTAACATTAAATCATACGTCAAATTCCAAAATGGAAGCCAGAACCAACTACAAAATTTTTAAATATGCCGTATTACAGCCAATACCTGCGATAAAAAATAGACCTGAACTACTTATGGTTATGTTATTAAACACAATAAATATATTTCCGGATACTTTTAAAATTGTAACATGGCGTCATCAATATGGCAGCCAAAAACTTGTACATCCTCCAAATACTTGACAACAATTTATAAGTATTACGCCGTCAAATCGACAATCAAGTGCCAATGACATTAGAAATGTACCTTGGATCCTTACCAATGTACAACACACATCTCAATTTGTTTTAAATGCGCCTTAATCGAATCAACCAATTGGTGCAAGTTTTCAAAATACCATAGAATTACAATTGTTTCATAAATTGCACTCATGTTATAATTGACACATTTATTATTCTCGGGAATTACCTGGTATCCCTTGGTTATGATCAACGGTCCATTTCTAATGTTTCATTGACACAATAATTTTAAACTTGAAGGTATATTTAGAATTTGTGTCAAGTGTTTTTTGAAGCTATTCACGTTTTTGCTGCCCAATTGATTGACGTCATGTTCAACTTTTTGAAAGTATCATGATACTTTATGGTATCTAACAACATAATCTAGTAATTCATGTGTATTTTTTATCGCAGGTATTTGCTGTTATAGGGCATATTTTTAAAATTGATTAGATTTTGGCTTCCATTTTGATTTGAATTATGACTTAATGTGACAGCCCATACACTTTTTCTTGGATCCTATAGTATAGCTAGTTAACTCAGAGTTTGATAATATAGGTTTGATATATAATTCATCATTTATGGCGACGCCATCTTGGATTTCTCAAAATGCCCAAGGAGCCCAGTGGCACCCGAAATGCAGATTCGTATTCTCACACCCTAATCATCATTTTCAGCAAAACATGTGTAGATACTTAACTTTTCGGTCAGGCAATTTGGACCAATATCCACCCGACTAAAACAAAATCTATTTCCAAAATATCACCCCTTATCTATATATAGGACATTGATATTTTTGCGAAACAGGTTTCATAGCACTAAATAACTACATCAGCTTTACTCTCGTGCAACCAGCGCGGATCCAGGGAGGGGGCGGAGGGGGCGCGCGCCTCCCGGTAATTTCTGCAAATTCTTGCAAAATCAGCCCATATTGAGCTAGTTGTGGACCAGTTTACAGCCTTCAGCCCCCGTTAATTTTGACATTTTTCAAATCCTGGATCCGCCATTGCAAACAGTATCCAAATTCCAAATCAAGGTTTTATAAAGAAAGAATCTTTAAGAGAAGTCAAAACGTCAAATCTTTGAGTGGAAACATTGTCAACAAAATCTGTTTGTGGCAAAATATCGGGTCCAATATATATGAGGTGATAATTTTTGCAAACCATTTTGTTGCAGGTTTCTACTCAAAGATTTGATGTTTTCCACTTCTACTTCTTTTCTTTTCCACCAAGCCCTTTCATTTGGAATATGTGTTTGCATAGAGTACTGCTACTTGTAGTTTTAAGTGCTTATGAAATCACTAGGACCTGATATTTTGCGAAACCGATTTATTTGACTGTGCAATGCTTCTTTTTTCGTCAACTTACCTTTCATTTAAACGACTGTTTGCATGAGGGTAGCTATTTAGTGCTTAAAATCTTTCGCAAAATGCAGGTCCTATATAGGGGCCTAGGTGATATTTTGTCGAAAGATTTTCTTGTACAAATAAACTGTAAGGATTCTTCTGAAATACGTTCACTAAATTGTTCTTCAACATGACATTAGTTTGGCTCTTCCCACCTTAAAATCGTTTTTTTTCGGATCGGCAAAATAATCACATCGTCACCAACCTTTAAAGGAAATATGTCAAGATTTTTGTCAAGCTCTTTGACTTACATTCCAATAAAATATATTACATACATCACGAATTCCCGACAAAATAATACAATTTGATGTAAAATTAACAAAATAGAGGCATTTTTTATTTTTGTGCTTTTTTGACATACGAAGAAATGGGCGGATGTTTCGCCACGGCTTCATTGATCAAGCGCCCAATTTGCTCTCCCTCGTGGACGTCAAAGTGGATGACGTCAAAACATTTAATCGAATTGTTTTGCTGACACGTAATATTGATGGATTAATGAAAGTAATATAAAATTAGAAAATAAGTTACAGAATGACATATTTTGTTGTTCATTTCGTTGTGTTGTAATTATTATAAGGGGCAACACTGTGATATGATGTCACAAGACGTAAATTATGGATGGTCATCACTTGACGTCAATTTGGATGGTCATCCTTTGACTCCACCATTTGCCTGCGATGTGGATTTGTCGGAATCGTTTTCGAGTAAGCATTGGGCGGAAAATTAAAAGGGCAAAATGTACTCAACAAATGTGGACAATTTTCCACTTATTTTGATTTAATTGAAATAAGCTTTCCATCCATACCAAATTTTCCAAATATTCATATTCTGACATATTTCCTTTACGCTTTTTCTTAGACTACGTGCTACCATGACCCCCCCTGCACCCCCCCCCCCCCGTATTTTTGGAGACAACCATTTTTATGAAGCTTATACCACAAGCAATGAATCAGGTTGTCTGCAAAATCCCCACCCTGGGTTAAACGGTGAGGCGCTTTTTGCAAAATGCTGCCAAATACAACCACCCCCATTCGGAAGAGTACCAACATGCCTAGCACAACACCTAAACATCAACAGGCACTTTAATTTTGATACCAATAGAAGCGATGATCCTCCTCTTTCCATTGGATACCAATATGAGTACGCAACATGCCTAGCAATTACGTCACAATGACGTCATAAGTTTGCAATATTAGGCAAAATGTCAATTTCCATAGACACACGATATGGGAAAATTCAATTTCGCGCAAAAATGTTTAGGAATATCCAATTTTCATGCAGGTTTTTTGGTCTACTTGATAGAAAATGACTAGTTTTATAATGAGAGCATTTTAGTGGTATAATAATTGTTTTGATCGCTAAAATTACACGAAATCTCAATTTTCCACCCCATATGACAAGGGGGGGGTTCAGTCATAACACGCAGATAATAGTTCACACTTTTGTCAGTCAGTGGATGAACCTCTACACGCTCACGTGAAGTTTTGGGCTCTTCCACTGAGATACATGGGTTGCTGTTCATGATGGACTAATATGCAATCACTCTAACTCAAGAAAAAATAGACTGAAAACAATTCTTCAAGTTATACAAGATATGTGAGTTTGCTTTATTTTCTATAATAAATGAGGAATTTGTGGCATTAAGTTACATATTACATATTTACCAATTTGGGATTAAATTTAACTTTCAATTAAGCACAACAACTGGGGTTGATATTTTTTCAAAGTGAATAATTGTATTAAAGTAAATTTATACAGGCAAATTTGTGAAGTAAAGGAAATGTGTTAATAGTTAAAAAGTAAATATTTTAGGGTTAAAACTGTAAAAACAACAAAACAACAAGAACAATATTAAAATATTATTATAATTAGACTATGGTTAAAACAATTTCAGCAAACACGCTTGACATACTCTGTGAAAAATTAAATTATACATTATAATAATGTTTTCTAGATTTTTAAAAATAATGTTTAGGCCTATACATTTTATGTGGAGTTTCAGAATAGTGTATGTCCATAAAACATAAGCATATCTGTTCTGGGGGTCTAAAATTTCCCAGGTGTAAAATAGGCCGATAACAACTTATCTTGGGCCTCATAAATTATTATTTTAATTTTTTAGGTTTTTTCTTTTTTTAAAAGGATAATTAAAATATAATATAATTGTGTACTGACCTAAATGCAATACAAAAAATACCAGCTAATACCATCATTGAATATTCCTACATGCCTACATGTATACACACCCCGCTAGCACAGTGCTGGATGTCTGGTTTCCAGGTCATTCCTAGACTGGGGAGTGCGACTGGGATTGAAAGCAACTCGACTTTTATTTTGAAATGGCCATAAATTTCTCTCAACCCATGACCTAGTGTAATAATCATTAGAAAGAGGGGAAACTGAGAACTGTATCCAGGACGAGGGGCTGAAAGACATTTAACACAAATAAGTAATGACAGATTTACTGCAAACAATGTTCCCAAAACTTGTACTTGAACTTCTGACCCCCATTGAAATACTGCAAACTTGGAAAATTTACTGTATCTTAAATGGAAAAGGCCATTAATTTCTCATACCAGAGTCGAATTGAAGAAGCTACCAACGGAAAGCTGAAACTTTGAGCTACATTTTGCTGGGCGAGGGAGTGCGAATAGTCCTTTCTATAAGGCACCAAATATGAAGGCAAATCTCCAGAACCTGCTATTGATGCATGGATTTCCCCATGTTAAAAGGGTGTGTGTAAGCTAGCAGATGCAGATGCGGCGTAACTTGTTCATTGTATTCAGTACAGGTATTTTCATATTTTCCTCACCATATGATGTCAAAGTTACGTCATAAGGGGAGCTGGACTTATTTTGATACATGGAAAGAAGAAACCTAAGCCTACCCTGTGGTACCAAATTTCAGGATCGGATGTTCAGTAACGAAAATCACGGAGGGGGCAGAGTTTGTTACACAAAACCGGCTCATAGCCAGGGTAAGTTAAAACGGGGACAAGTGTGGCGATGCTTTCCTAATACCTGGTAGATCCAGATTTGCCAGAGCCCCTGGATGAGAGATTTGTGAGATGCCCCAGAGAAGCCAATTATGAAACCCTGATTTGTACCAGGCAGATGTGGCAGAGCAGAAATTCCCCCCACCGATGACATGGTTGAAAGTTAATGATGCACTAGATACAAGTTGCCATCAGGAGAGTTGATCCCACAAGAGTGTCTGATATAATCGTATAGGAAATAATCTGATACAGAGAAACCATTAAGACATCCCTCAGGAAAGAAGAGGAGGAAAAGAAGACAATTTCCGAATCAAAGGAGCTGTATTTAAGCTCGTATACCAAGGCAACAGCATTGTCTTCAAAGATTTCCCAATTGAACAATACCAATGATTATTAAATAATTCTCTATCGTATCCAAACACAGTGGTTCTCAAATGTGATATAGCCAGAGGTGGGTACAATGTCGGGCTCTTCACTAATTCTGTAAGGTCCTTGACCTGTTGCATTGTTGCACCACATTGGACAGAGTAAAATGCTCCAGGCCTATCTGCGTTCCAGGTAACTCACTTCGCAGGAACCTTTGATCGCCTGTCGGGATCTCAACAGCTGAGACACCGTCCCCCCCCCCCCCCACCACTCAGCCCACGAAAAGCCAGGCCCAGGCGGAAGATACTCACCAGGCTCAATACCATAGATGCCACGTGATGACAGTCAATCGTCTTTCCACAATCCAACTCCCCCAAACTCCTAGAGACTATTTCAAAGACCGGACTGCCTAAGAAACTAACCGGACCTAAGCGTCAGCAGGCTGGCTCTGTCCCAAAACACAGGTGCTCCAGACCAGATACTTGGCAGCTATTCTCATGCATGCTACCTGCTGCATGTATAAGTTGTCCGCTGTAGCTGGCCGAAGACAACCGACAGGGAGGCATCCACACGGGTCAAGCTTTTGGGCTGACCCCCCGCCATACAGGGCAAGGCTACTCCACACGATAAGCAGCACAGGGCAAACGCCGTCGATCTCAGGGCATGCAGGCATACAGGTATGGGAAAAGCCCCTTGTGGGGGATCCAGGGCAGAGACGGCGGAAAGTCTCTTGAGGGTTATTCCTTGCTGAACAGAGTGAAACTATCGAACGTTGCGGGGTTCCAGGCGGAGCCCCCAGAAGCTCTTGGTTTTTGAGCATGTCAGGGCACCGGAGAGCTTTCGGTATCGCACAATCATGAAGATGGTGAACTATACTGCCCCTAGCGGGGTCCAGAGTTCGGAGCCTGTGGAAGCACTTGAGTCAATATCATGTTTAAGTGCTTTCGGAGAGATCACAGTTATCTCATTATCTTGAAGCAGAGACTGAACGGCCCCTGGCGAGTGGTCAAGGTGACAGAGCCCAGGAACCCCGCAGTTTTAGTATGTTTGATTGAGTGCCTTCGGAGAGCTCTCAGGTATATAACTTACTTGAAGCAGATGGACTATGCGAAACGTGGCAGTTCCATGGGCGAGCCCCAGGGAGCTTTGGTTTTAGCATGTTTTCAGCGCCTCCGTAGCGCTCGGTTACCTCACAATCCTGAAGCAGATGAACTAACTGTGGTAAAGCTCTTGATTTAAATAGCATTTGAGTGCCCTTCAGAGAGATCTCGGTTATCTCATTACCTTGACCCAGATGGCCTATCTCCTTGTTACCATAACAACAAAAAAAAAATTAATCCACCCCTCCCCCATGACTTTGCTCCGGTGCGCTAAAATCCAAAAGCTTGCGTAAAAACTTCTAGGTAATCCTCCTCCATCCTTTCTGGTCCGTTTTTAGCGAAAAAAATGTTAAGGTACAACTTCACGGGGTTAGGGTATGCCTCACATTCTAAGTGGTAGGGGGAGGGGTGGTGGCGCCGTGAGTATATTTTATGGGGATTTTTGAAATATGTGCAACAGAAATGGCTCTAACTTTGTTTATGTAAAACTAGTCCGATTGCCATCAATTAGCCTGAAAACCCGCATAAACTCGGAATTTTACCCTTTTAGCGTAAAATTGGAATGTTCGCCTATTTTTCTGTGGAAAATGCCAATTTCACCGACTCGCGGATTTTATGACGTCATTGTGAGCCATACTAGGTATGTTGGTATACTTATTTTGGTTCAATGGAAAGAAGAGGATCATAGCATCTTGGTATCAAAACATAGCATCGGTGGCTTTGTAAGAATTCGGTACCACCCCTCCCCTTGGTAATCCGTGTTACAAAAAAGGCTGTGGTGTGGTCTATTATAGTAAAAGTTATAGAAAGTATGTTTTACATACGCGCCCCTAATATATACACTTGAAAGGCTACTACTTCATATTTAAGTGTTTAATTACTCAAGACTAATTCCACTGTGCATGACAAGATATAGTGAGGTGACACCGGCAATTTTCCTTTAAAGAGGCATTAAGTGTTAAATACCCGGTGGTTTCATTTTTTGTGCCATTTTTGAAATATGACGCCCTCTAGAGCAGGTTAAGCATGCCAAAAGTGTTCAACTATTCCTTGGTGTTTTTGGTGCGACTAAGTAGTCACCTAGTGCAGAATTTTCGATCAACAATTAATATATGTCAAAAAAGGCATTAGTGAATATTGGCCGCCATTTTTTGAAAAAAAGCGCCTCACTCTTTAACCCAGGAGAAGGGATTTTTCAGACAACCTGATTTGGATAGCATAGGTATAAGTTTTCCAAAATAGTGGTCCTCAAAACCGGGGGGGGGGGTTCAGGTTTTCGGTTATGGGCTCATGACCTATTACCATGTCTTTGATTGCGCTAGATCATAATGTAAGCCTTTATATAGCCAATAGACTTAGGGTGTTAACCAGTCAACTTAAAATCCGTAACTTGATGTATAATTTATCCGGTATGTAAATCATTGCGATCATTGCTAATTTACATGTGGTATTGTTTTTTAGAAAGGAGTCACTGTATGTATGTGAAGGAAAACAAAAATATATGTAGTCTAGTTCATTATCCTACAGCTTCATGGATTCTCTGTACTCTTCACTGACAATATTGTTGTTTAGCTTTATATTAATCATGTTGAGGTAATTTTTGTGAATTATTGTCACGATTATTATGAAAAAAATATTAAAAAACTGTCGGGTCACCAGGCATAATTTTAAAAGAATGAGAACAACATTAAAGCATTTAAAAGAGTAGATGGGTGTCTAGTTGACGTTGCCTTTAATTAAGAAACATGGTAAGCAACAGAAATATCACTAACTTATTAAGAGTAGATGTTTGATCCATGCGTATAAGATTGCATTAGAAACAGTCCTTGTTTAAAACTTGATCTCCCATTGATCTTGGTATTTGACCTCATAACCCTCTTTACGAAGGAAGTGGTTACCACTATTTATCACCCTACTAAAGATTCTCATTTCTGGTGGCCAATGTAATTGATCAATTGACATTTTGCCTCCTTTTCATTCAAACAAACACTGGGGTATAGGTAAGTACATGTTGATCCGGGTGGTGGGGGGGGTCGAAGCAAGATTTGGGATTTTGGAGGTTGCCGCGCTCCTATGGAGCTCTATGAAAAAAATCCCTAAATCTGCATTAAATGCCTGATGAGTCCTCCAAAACCGCCTGATTAATTCATTCAAATTTTTACCATACAGCAAAGACATCATTTAGCGCAATTTTTGTTTCGCAACTTCTGTTGAAAGAAATTTGGAGAAAAACGCTTTAACATTCAATTTTCGCACCATTTAAAATCCCTAACTGCTGAACGTTATTTATTCAAATTTAGTCTCTTAAGGCCATGGGACTTCATGAGCTTATTGTATTTTGCGAAACAATACGGAAAACTTCCCGTTGGATTACCCCTTAATTCCGTCATGCAGCATAACTGAGCTAAGCGTGTAATCCAATGGAAGTTTCGCAAATAACAGTTAAGCCACTTCCGGACCAATGTTGCCAAAATGTGGTCATGTAGCCACAATACTACATACTTTCATGGGCCAAATGCAGTACCCTTTTGCTTTTACTATATCCAAACAGCAGGACTGATTGAACTCATAATATGTGAATGGATGTTTTTTGGTGAGGTGCTAAAATTATTTTATTGCTTTTCCTGATCTCAGTAGGGTTTAAAGAGGGCCCTCCGTCCCCTTGCCCCACTTACGAGGGGGGGGACATGGAAAGTTAGATCATGTCACCTACCTTTAAGCAACATGTTAATTGAAACTAATACCAATGCACAACACCACATTAATATAACACTAAAACTGTGCTTTCTCAATCAAGCCGGTGCGGCGCCAGGGGTGGCAAGGAGGGGCGGCAGGGAGGGCGGCAGCCCCCGAGGTTTCAAATTTATGAGAAACGGGTTTTATGCAATAAGATGCCAAAAATTAGGGTTTTTTAACCCAAAGTAAGTTGATTTTTGTACCGTTTCGCCCCCCCCCCCCATTAGTTGCGCCGTGCCGAGATGTTACCCTGGCGCCGCCCCTGCAATCAGGGTGTGTTTAATTAATGATTGAAATGACTTTTAAATCCCTAAACTAAGTAGTATACCGTACAGTAGTACAATCAACAAGATACAGCACAAAACTGCATCCACCGCTGGGAGCGTTAACATGCATGTACTTGGGACTTTAGCAATATAAACATTGCAAGAAGCTTGTACACAAATGAGCACCAAACCAGCTTTTTCTCCAAAACCACAACCGCCTGTGTGCACCATACTCTAAGACCACAAAAGGGTACACAGTGGACAAAAGTTACACGCAAGCCAGTACACACCTGGTTGGCCACTCCCATTTTTTTGAGTGACTTTAAGGCTGTTAAGACCTCACATTTTCAGCATCATGTCACCAATTACCCCATCTACCCTGGGCCCATCTTGCGTCAAATCTCCCCAAAAAACCAGCCCCATTTTTTTAACATTTACCACTACAGCACCCAAATACCCCTATATTGGGGGGGGGAAATTTTGAAAAATTTCAGCCAAAAGACCTATTTTTTTGAAAAGAAACATTTTGCAAAACCGAACAACCCCCCTATGTGGGGCAATTTAACTGCTTTACCAAACCCAAATAGCGACTGCCCGGGGTTTGGGACTCCAGCCTTAACCCTATCCATTTCTTATGCGAGTGCCCCCCCGTACAAACTTGCCACATAAACTTACAATAAATATCCCTATGCCTGACAAACGAGCGCATATAAACCCTTGCTTATGATGCAGCAGGTATCTACAGCCTGTCTCAAAAAAACTTGTACAAGTTGCCGAAAGTGCCCTCTTTGGCATTACAAAATATAGGCACGGTCTTGGCTTTCAAATGCCGTTTGTGCTGTTTAAATTGATTGTTGTAATCTCGAGATGCTTAAGTAACCGGGAATTGTGATCGAGCTTGTTATGACGTCTCGTGACCCTAAGGTCAGAAATATCCTTCCAAATCACTAATAAACGAGCTTGTGCACAAATATCAAATTATATATAAAAAACATTTTAATGAATCATTTACTGATTAGGTTCAAGAATTGTATGTCCAAAACAGTACATAAATAAGTCAAATTACACACATTAAACACACATTTATTTATACATTAATTTGTAAACAAGAAGGTCCACTGATGTCCACATGAGCGTTGCAGTTCAACGTATGTCCCTCACCGCGAAGACTTCAAACTGACAGCGCACAAGGTCATACAACAACTCAGGTATATATTCCAAGGGAATCTTCTCATCTACATTTAATCTTGTCCAGGCAGTTCAAGACGACGGGCTTTCCTCGACGACCAAATGTGCCACTAATAAATATCCGGTATCCACCACCTCGCTATGTCCTCATATAGACCACAAACTGGAATCCCTTTTTGATCCAAAACTGAAGCTCTGTGGCTTAAAAGACACAGCAGAGAACAATTACGCTATCAAGATCCGGCGGCATCCAAAGTATTAATTCCTGGCACTAGATGTAGATTAAACTCAAATCTACCATTATTGTATAGAAAAAACATAGCTCTAATTATATTTTTGTATAGCTCCAGACTCTATTCAGCTCCTCTGATTTCAACTGCGGCAGAGATTCCTTCCATGATATAATGTAACTACTCAAGATAGATGCCACCTATTCTAAAATAATCATTCATCATTCTGATCATACATACCTTGCACCAGCAGCAGATGTCACATCTAAAGTACCTCACTGTGCCATATATAACTTGGGGGGGGAAGGTCCCTGGCGTGCAAGTTTTCAGCGTAAAGCCTAAACAAGTCTAACTCAATACTACGGGAGCAGCTGGGGGAAGGCCCCACTTCCCTATTGGGACAAGCTAACAGGGTGCAGCACTGATAAACAACTCGAGGAAATCCCGGTTTCCGCGTGTAGAGGAAACAACAGAACGTTTCCCGGGAGAAATCTTTTCTCAAAGCAAGTGGGGAAAGAAAAATAAGAGGGGGAAAAGGGCATCAGAAATGGAGGCCGAGAACAGCCGCCCCCTTAAAAGAAATGGAAGTGAAAGAAAAGGTTCCAAATCGGGCGGATACCGTTAACCATGTGGGGTTAATTTTACATACAGGTAAACACAGGCAAAAGTGGTACACCTTTGATGAGAATTTCTTGCTGGCGCTGCCGGCGAGATACATAAATTTGTAACATCCCAAGTTCTGAACAAAGTTAGGCAGCTCTGGACAAGGCATCAGCCAAACATTATCTTTTTCCTTTGATATGTCTTATGCCAGATGTAGTCTGTAGAGTAAACCCACCTACAATCTTTGATTCTGGTGTTCAACGTGTGGAATGAAAGTTAACGGATTGTGATCCGTTTACACTAAACTTGTGCACTGTTGTACTCAAGTACACTCAAAATTTTGCATGACAAGCATGCAAGCAGTCTTGCCATTGTTGAGTAGTTTTTTCGATGTTTGGCAACCTTCTTGAGAAATAGCATACCATGTCTACAGCATTTTCATCCTGCTTTACATGAGAACTACACCACAGCCTACATCACTAGTGGCATCAACTGCCAACTTGAATTGTTTCTGAAGTCTGGCGCAATCAAAACTGGCATTCATCAAAATTGACTTGATTTTCTCAAACGCTTTTTGGCCCTTGCTCGGACCAGAACAATTTTCGTTTTTCTCAGAAGTTGGTCAGCGGACCGCAATTCTGAGAAATTTGACAGTATTATTCCGTAATACCCGACCATACCTAAGAAACTCATGAGATCTCTTTTGCGTTGTTGGTTGGGATTCTCAATTGCTTCAACGTGTTCAGTGATTGGGCCTATTTGCCCCTGTCCTACACAGGCCCGAAGATGTGACATTGTGCATGGCAAAAATGCACTTTTCCCAGGATTCACATTAAACCTGCCCTGCAATATGTCTCAAATACTGATTGAGCTTCTCAATGTGTTCTGCCCATGTTTCAACTTACACAAGGAATCGCGACATAGGCTTCCACTGTTCTATTCTGCAACTACTCTGTTCACTAAGCTCTTGAAATGTTGCGGCAGAATTTTGAGACCAAATGCCATTCTTTTGGTATTGGTTATAGCTCGGCGTACAAAGGCTGAAAGTTTCTTTGGCCGGTCAGTGATGGGAACTTGCCAATACCTCTTCACAAATCAAATTTGCTAACAATTGGCATTTCCAACTCTATCTACGCAATCATCAAGCCGTGGAATCGGATATGAGTCGGTTTTTGGAACAGATGTTGAATTTTCGAAAATCTGTGACAAACGGAATGAACCATCAGGTTTTTGGGAACTAGCATACATGGAACTCCATTCACTTTGCTTTTGCTCCTACTATTCCATTGTCTAACATGTATTTCACCTCATTCCGAAATTTTGTCAACTTGATGGATTCACACCTATAAGCTGTTGCTTTACATCTCGGAGTCCCCTACTCATCCTTGGTTTATGACATGTTCCGCACTGTACATCAGGACATATCTCTTCCCCTCATGAATATCTTTCCATTACACCTTGTTGACCTTGTGGATGGTGAACCTAGTTCTTTTCTAAATGCAAGTAATGTCAGAATTTTGCAATTTGACGCCATACTCATTTTCTGTGTTTACAGTGCGTTTGTTCAAATTCTAACTCTGTATGTCACCCTTTTCCACCCATCAACTCTAGATGACATTACACAGGCAGGCTTTATGTCATCAGCGCTTTCATTATCTCGTTGACATATATTATGTGACATAATTGTCTACTTTTACTTCTACCTGGTGTTTTGATCACTTAGCTCAAGGTCTCCCAGCTTTGTTCTCAATCTCATATTGTCCAGAATACTTGGCTTGCAAAGAATCCTTGTATTGGAAAAAGTTCCAAAACTTTGTCACCCGACTTGAATACTCTCTCCGGGCACCTTGCATACCCATTTTTTGCATTTTTGCCTGGCTCTGCTTGAATTGTGTTTGGCAATTTCTGTGCCTCTTTGGAGCCTTGTCTGAGATGAGACACACTAGTCAACCAAATTGCACATTCATGATTTTCACACAACCACTTGTCTTTCAGTTTTCAATGGTCCCCTAACTTTGTGACCAAACACCACCAAATGGACTGAAGAATCCTAGACTTTGTAACAGCCCCCCTGGTAGCAAATAACAGAAGATGAACTCCCTCATCCCAATCCTCTCAAATTCAAAACAATAGTTTTTATCATTGTTTTCAATGGTTGGTGGGTACCTTTCTAGGGCCCCCTGGATTCTGGGTGGTATGCGGAAAACTGTACTGGAAATTCCCAACTGGTCCAGGACTTGTTGGAACAAACCTGACATTAAATTTGATCTGATCATACTTAATTGATTTTGGAAGGCCAGCTAGGGTGAAAAACTTTGTTAGAGCGTTTCACTATATTCTGTGCCCGAATATTTCTCAAGGGTAGCCTCAGGGAATCTTGTGGAAGCCCACATGATGGTCCTTAATATGATTTCCTACTTGCGTGGAAGGGGTCCATACGCAATCTTTAACACCCTACTCAATGCCTCTCAAATGCTATATTGGTTGCAAGGGAGACTAGGAAGTTTCTGATTGGCTTGCTCCACCATTGACCTTGTGACAATCTGGCCATACTCAGACACATCTTTTCTGAGTGTATAGGCCACCAAAATGACTCCTAATACTGTCATGTGTTGTTCGCACACCAATGCCTGCATAGAGGACTATCATGGGCTATGCCTAGCACTTCCCTATGGTATACCTTGGGCACTACAATTTGATGCAAGACCTTCCATTCCTCATCTACCATGCATCGGGTGTCCGCCATTTTCTCATGAAGACACCATTTGCTTTAGACACAGACAGGAATTTTCTCGGCTCCTTTTTTGACACTTGCCCTCTCACCTAATGTTCCTAATTGGTGGTCGTTTGCTGCTCATTACCACTGTTCATGGCTTAAAGGGTCTCCTTTACCGTCCCGAACGCTATCAGCCACGGCTGGAGTGTTCATTGTTTACCATCTTGTCACTTTGTGTGCTCAGGGGCTGGATTTTCACTAATAGGGAATTTAGTCTCCCCGGAAGAGGGAAGATAACGCTCCAAAATGCCTCTAATTTTTGAGAGCAAATTAGCCTCTAAAGTGGGTACAATCATCCTCAACGCTCTTCCTATAGGTATGAGTATGGTGGACGCATCACCGCTCACTGTTGTTTCCTGTGGGGCTTTTGCTGGTCATTGACCTAGGGACTGCACATGCGGGAAAAGTCTATTTCCGCGCACATGTATCCATGTACAGGGCACCTGGGAAACTATGGATCTGGAGTACTTCCCCCCTGCCACATCATCCCCTAACAACATGGATGACCCCTTTAAACGGGAGTTCTTGGCTAAACCAATTGTGACAGGTCCAGAAACCAAGTCTGAATTTCCAGATTCATTTTGTGAAGAGGGCACTAATAATCCATACCTGCCCCTGAATCATCACTATTTCCTGTGGAACTCTCACTATCAAATGGAAAGGATCTCCAAATCATGGACTGCCGCAGCACGTGCCCCGCAGATCTAATGGTTGTTGGATCCGTAAACTATCACCGGAAGTGACCCAAAATCCCTCCAAAACAAAAGGCTTAAATCTCCCTTACGTTTTCTGTGTCAATTCCCGTTTTTGGGATTGCTTTTTTCTGAACAGAAGAAGGAACGTTGGACCTCAAAGTACCTGCACAACCTATTGGTTTTAACTCACTTTGGCGCTTCTGCCTTTTGGTGGATAGCCATGTAATCTCCCAACCCTTGACTTGGTATGTCCCTGGCTTCGTACAGTGATGGCATGTAGAGCTGTGATGTTTGGGTCCCTCCCATGCTTTTGATTAGCACCATACTGTCTTTACTCCCCTTTCATGGGAACCTGACTGAGGATTTGCCCCTCCTGAGTGCTACCATTAAACGCTTTGTTAGAACCCGACGGATGTTGTCTTTGTTTTACCTAGTAAATTCGGGCTTAGGCCGACAGTATGCACTAATTTGTGTGTCAATGCATAAGCGTCGGCCTTTACGGCTCTTCAGCCAACTGTCTATTTTGTTGTCATCCGAGTGTTTTGATAGCTGGATGTAGACACTGTTTGAACTCTTCACTAACATCAACTCCCTAGTTGACCAAAATTTTCCGCCTTCGTTCGAGAGAAGCCAGCATTCAAACATTTGTTCCTTGACCCGGGCACAGTCAACAGGGTCTGGTCATCCGTTTTCGGACAAACCTGAATTTTTGTCTATATGCCCTGGCAACCAATTCATAGGCTTTGAGCACTGCTGCTTTACCTCATCATAACACTACATCTGTCTAATGACATGGCCGAATATTTCTCGGGCTTTACAAATGAACACTGACGGTACAACAGTCCAAGACTCCTGGGGCCATTTCAAGCGATTAGCAATTTTCTCAAAGTGTAAAGTATGTGTCTACTTCTTGTTTCCGCCATTTTGGAACCAGGCGAATATTTGTTCGCCGCTCAAAACCATAGGTTTGGGAAAGTCTGATGAGCGAGCGGTTTGTTTCAATGTTTTCTAACTCTACCTGAGCTTCAAAGCTCTTTCGTTTTCATATCCATTTGCTGTGGTAAGTCCATCGCTTGTGTGGGATCTCGTTTTGCATTTGCATGGGCAGATTTTTCTGTGCTAATTCATTTCCTTTCTTGTCCTGTGTTTTTGTTCAATGGCCAAACTTTTTCTTGGGCCAGGTGCCAGGGCGTTTGGGGTGTTGTTTCCATCCCACCAATCGGGGCAAGGCGAGGGCCAAGGCCGGGTGGAATTGCAGGGCTGTGAACTTGAAGGCAGCACGGGGCCCTGGTCCTGAATTTCGGCGAGTCCGAATCCAAAAAGGAACGAGCCCAAACAGCGGCCGGACAAACGGTGCATTCAAATTAGTGTGGGCCTGGCGGGCCGAGAGCAGGGGTGCCGCAAGGCCGTAGAGGCGGGCTAGGGTCCGGAATCAGGCGGGCGCACGCGCAAACGGCGCCCAAGAGTGGCCCGCATACACCGGCGCGCAAACGCCAGGGGAGGGGTCTTCGCCAACAAAAGGAGCTACTGGAACCAAACGCCAGGGGGAGGACAGGGAATGCACCAAAGGGGGGAGGCCAAAAAGGTCACAAGGTGGACAAGAGGAAGAACACGTGGGGGGGGGGGGGGTCAATTGTTGATACAAAAGGCTCAAATTTATCTCAATTCAAGTCCCGGAAGACGAGCCCCAAAACCAATTCTGTTATGACGTCTCGTTGGCGTCCTAAGGTCAAATACCTTCAAACACAAAGAACGAGCCTTGTGCACAAATGAGCTAAATTATATATAAAAACAGTTTTAAAAATATCTTTACAACTTAATTGTGGGTTCAGTAATTTGGTATGTCCAAAACATTACATAACATAATTACCAATTTACCACCTTATTTATACTTCATTTGTAAACAATTCCCCTATAGTCCACATTTCGCGTGCAGTGCAACTTCTGTCCCACAGCGAGACTCACAACTGACAGCGCACAAGTTCAACAAAACTCAGGTAATATATTCCAAGGGAATCTTTCTCAGTCCTGAAGGTATCTTGTCCAGCAGTTCAAGACTACGGGGCATTCCTCGACTACAAAGGCCAAATAAAAAATCCAGGGAATTACAACCATCATCCTGTCGCATGTTCCCTCATATAGGACCACAATTTGGAATCCCTTTTTTGATGCCAAAACTGAGCTGTTCTTAATACGACCCGCAGACATTTAGCTATCAGCGGCCTGCGGCAATCCAAATAAAATCCTGGACTAGATGTGAACTCAAATCTACCATAATTGTAGAGAAAAACTATAGGCTATAATTATACTGTATAGCTCCAAGCTCTATCAGCTCCGCTGATTTCAACTGCTGTCAGAGAGTCCTTCCAGTGATAGATTTAACTACTCACATATAGAGTCCGCCCTTTCTAACATACTCATTACATCATTCTT
Organism: Ophioderma brevispina; assembly: GCA_023653785.1. NCBI lineage: Eukaryota > Metazoa > Echinodermata > Ophiuroidea > Amphilepidida > Ophiodermatidae > Ophioderma > Ophioderma brevispina. Next base: position 11,202 of record JAMKCH010031544.1, on the reverse strand, counting down.
ATGCATAACATGACCTTGCACCACAAATCAGATTTCACAACTACATGAATCACTTTCCCTGATATAACTGTGTGGGGCATTCCCCTGTCTTGCAATTTTTCATCTTAAAGCATCAACACGTCTAGGACTCAGTTACAAGTTAGCAGTTGGGGAATTCCAAACTTCCCCTATTGTGCATCTAAACAGGTGCATCCTGCATAAACCACGCTAGGGAATCCCCTTTTCTCTCTTTTATAGTAACCAAAATACTTTTCCCGTGAGAACTCTTCTCTCAATAAATTGAAGAAAATAATATTTTAAAGTTCAACAAAAAATGGATGGCCTATAACAGGTGAAGGCCGACCTTTTGTGAACACTCGCATAATTGGCTCCACATGTACTTTGGTAATTTCACGGTTAACCAGAAAATTGGGTTTTGTAAAACTTGATACAAAACAGAATTTGACTTTTGTAAAAGGGGTAACATTTTTCTCTACTCTTATGCCGACAGACAAAGGGGGGGGACTAAACATCACCAGGTTCAGTACAACGTTTCCCAAGATCAGTGAAAAAGTCAAATAGCAAGAGAACTTGTCGTTTTCTATTGATATGCCAATACTCAATATAGTGTGGAAAGACAATTGACTGTATATCTATAGGCTATATATATAGTCATTGTCTTTTTACAATATTTTTAATTGGGAAATTGGCCACATCAAAAGATACATCATTAAATAGTATAAGGGCCTGATCATAGTTTTTGTGACAAATAATACCGAGTATCAACTATTTGGTTTAAGTTATATAATGTGGTCAAAACAAATATGTTGCTATAACAAAGGTATTTTGAGGCAAGTCGACCCTATATACCTTTTTCTGTACTAACGTATCGTTCAACTAATAACTCCCACAACTAAGAGTCCAAGAAAGATGAAAATGACATAATATAACCACTGCTAGTTAAAGTATAAAAACTGAAACCAATTATGGTCAAGTCCCAGGGTCAAAATCGAAAGTTTACTCTGGATGAAAGAATATTAGGCCCAAGTTTACTATACCCTTTAGAGCCATGTCCAAATCAAGGTTAACACCCACTGTGAATTGGAGAGTGCGAATTGAAGTTATAACATTACTATCATTTAGGTAGATAAACATTAATTTACGCCAATTGTTACAACTCTGAATTGGCCCTCTCTCTAGAGCCAGTGGAAAGATGTTAAAGTTGGAATTAGCAATAGGTTATCAAGATCAATGCATTGTGTCCTTGGTATGGTCCTCTTCACAAACCAACAATTTTTGCAGCCCTTTAATTTTCACATAAATGTGGGAGAAATTGATGGGTGGGGTAAATGGCTCAGCTTGATTCTAATAATGAGACATGAAGAAATTTATTATAGTTTTAAGTTTACTTTTATGGTTAGTAAGAACAAGGCCTACTGAAATTTTAGAATAGAGATAATGTTTAAAAATAAGTGTGTCAAATATTCCCCTCCTTCCAGAAGTTAATGAGTATGACCATGGCCTGTTGGAAAGGCTCAATGCCGAAAAGTGCTAAAACTTGAAGGAAAACTTTCAATGCTAATTAGTGAAATGGGTAACTTGTAAAAGACATATACCAATGATCAAGAAGGCCCTTTACTTGAGCATAGAGTTGCACACTACACAAATCCTTGCTCAATGCTTTGCCTTCGCCGTCCACCATGATAGAAAATGCATACAAGGACGATGACTCTCAACCCAAAATTCCTGGATTTGAGTGTAAAAAATGGCTCCAAATGGCCAAATTACACCCCGATTTCGGGAGATTCAGACTCTCCCCGACCCACTACCAAAATTTCGTCACCATACAATAAAGCTCAATAAGAAATGTAGCCCCTGATATACAAAACGCACACAAAATTGGGACTACATTCCTTGCGCGTCATAACTATAACTCTGGCACTGCAAGCGAAGGGTTAAAAATTGATACACATAGACCATTTAAACATTTGTCATAGTTGATGAACCTTACAATGTTCATATTTGCAGTGCAGTGCAGACAGGGCTTAAAGCCACTATCAGTCATTTTTTTCAAAATTAAAAATGCCCATTTTTTTCTTAATTGCTAGTGTTAGGTCATATCAACACCTTCGTAGTGACATTTCCCAAATTTAGTACTTGGTAATGATGATAGGAATCTGATGCTCTTTGGCCTGACTTGTCTGGTTTTGCATCCTCTTGTGACCTGTTTGGTTTGTTTACATGTGCGTGAAAGTTCGCCATTTCTTGAAGATAATGGTGGAGTTTGGCTGTGGAGTTATACAGTTGTTTACCATCATTAACTTCATGACAGAATTCATCAGGAAGTGATTAAGCAACAATAATTAACTAAGTTATCTACAAAGTCAAGATCAAAGAGTGTAACCAAGGTAAAAAACATGTAGAGAACTGAAACAACGATGAGTTTTGGAGTGAGTTTTTTTATGCGTTGCAAAATTCTGCTAACCCGAGTCAATTCCTCAAGGAGGGACAAAAAGGACCCTACATTTTAAGTAAAACAACTTATATCGTTCCTACATTTTAAGTAAAACAACTTATATATCGTTGCAAAAAAGGTCAATCCATGGTAACGATAAGAAGAAAGGTACATGTATCATGTATGATAATTATAAGCTTATAGACACTTCCAATGTGGGCAAAATCGCCATTTAAGCACCGCGTATGAATTGCTCCCATAATCGTGCTGCAAAAAGGTACAACAGTAGCTAGCCATAGACCCTGCACGTTCGAATCAGTATCCCTCACCGTGCTGCAAATAGACACCAATTATCTGGCGTGCCGCGAGTACAGAACCAGCATGAGTACCAGAAGCTCCAGAAGTAATGGTAAAAGGAGCCTGGGGGATGCGGTTCCGTGAGTAGTTCGACTCGTGTAATCAAATTAGAGGCTGCAGCCAGCATGGCAGAACTTGCATATCGTGCCGAAGCATTAAAGAAAAAGCAGCATTGGAGATCGAGATGGAGGAAATGAAGTGGAAAAAGGAAATGATGGAAGTTGAAATCGAATTGGAAGTAGCAAAGACAAGATTTCATGCAATGAACCAGTACGAAGAGGATGAGATATCATCTGAAGATGGGTTTTCTGTGGTGCAATCATATACAACATGGTTGAACAAATGAAAACATTAAAGAACAAGAAATAAATGAACACAAAAAAAAGGGTAATGATTGCAACAACCCATGAAGAATCACTAATTATTCCGAAAGTTGAGCAAGCAGTATAGCCAGGACAAACCAGGTCATTGCAACAAGGAAGTAAGCACAAGGGTCAATTGCCAACAAGAAGCAAGACTGTAAAGTCAATCGCAACAAGAAGTGCAATTTTGGCCAACAAGGTCAACAACATTGACAACAAAATGCAAGACAAACCAAAGGAACAATGCAACAAGTAGCAATGCAAACCCCAGGACAATTGCAACAAGAAGAAGACAATACGGACACGGCAATGCAAAAGAAGGCAAGACAACAAGGTCCAATTGGCAACACGAAGTGCAATTTGGCAACAAGGACAATTCAAACAAGAAGCATTAAGACAACAAGGTCAGCAGCAAGAAGATAAGCAATTTTGGCAACAACAAGGTCAGCAATTGCAGCAGGAACAAGATATGCAACTGTTGCAGTTCACATCACAACCAAACCAGACAAGTACCGGGACAATCAGTACCCAATGTTTTTTTTTTTTTTTTTTTTTCTTTTTTTTTTCCTTTTTTCTACCACAACCAATTTCAGCAGCAACAAGATATGAGAAAACTCAATGAAAACTTCTGATACAGCAACAGATAAGAGCATCCTTACCAGAGCAAAAAAATCGATGCCTTGAGGAGATCAACGTTATCACGGCCTTCCAATTGGCATCAAAAGACCAACAAACAGGAAAGAGTAGAGAAAGATAAGCACGCTCTGTCAATATACTACTGGAGAAGCTAATGTAGTAGTCAAGAGCTGTCTACATTATAAGGATCCTGATGAGGGATATTACAAAGCCAAAGACATGTTGAAGAGAAGATTTGGAGACCCACGTAAGATAGCCCAGTTGGTTCTGAAAAAGGCCTTAGTTTGGTCGGAAATCAAAGAACATGATTCTGAAGGTTTGCGAAAATTCTCCATGTTCTTAATAGAAGCAGAGAATACCATGCGTAGCGTTGGTGGTTTGATTGAGCTTAAACACACTACTAGTCTGCAAACCCTTATGCAAAAACTTCCATATAGACAGAGGTTTATGGAAGAATGTGGTCTATGAGTTGGAAGAGGTGAAGGGAGAGCCTGTGAACTTCCATCAATTCACATGGTGTGTTGACAAACTACAATGGTCAACCCAGCATTTGGGGCAATACAATCACCAAGAGGGGATGAGAAGAATAACAAGAATGTCAAGAAGCTGCCAAAGAATACTCAAAGGAGTTTTGCTGCAGGTGTGAAGCAAGCTGCACAGTCATCAGATGAGCATGAAAAGTCAAAAGAGAAACCCAAGATCACGAGCATTGAACTGCAATGCACATATTGTGATAGCAAGGTGCATGCTTTGGAGTCCTGTACTAAGCTTAAGGAGCGATCAGTGGATGAACAGTTAAAATTCTTGCGAGAAATTGGTGTTTGCTTCGGATGCCTAAAGAATGCAGTGCATCTCAGCAAAGACTGTAAAAGGAGACTAGAGTGTAAGGTATGTAAAGGTCGACATCCCACAGTTCTGGATAAGGAACAACAGAACAAAGTACAACACCAGCAAGAAAATGCTAAGAAGATACCTAGTGGGCATATAGGCGCCGGAGATGAAACTTGCCAGAACATTATTCCGGTTATAATACGAGCTAAGGATACCGGTATAGCGGTGGAAACTTATGCCTATCTTGTGAAGGCAGTGATAATTGCAAAAGAAACTTGCTGTGAAAGGAAGGAAAACCAGTGTTGAAATCCAAACAATAACAGGTAGCATTAGCATGAGAGGTGTCAATACTACAAAATTCGGAGGTTCTGGACCTGGAAAAAGTAAATGCTATTCAACTCCCAACAGTGTAATATGCCGGCCATTAAGGCAAAGTGCTCATAAAAGTTTTGACGGCGTATTTATGGTTACAAACAGCCCAAACCATGTGGATTATCCCTCCTCATGGGACATACAATAGCGTATAGGGGGGTTGGCCATTCTAATTTTTTAATTTTGGGGTTAAAAATGGTCCAAAAACGTTCCAAAATAGGTCCAAAATAGGTAAATCGTCATCTTGCCTTATTTTCTCAAAATATTCATCAGAACATGTGGTATACATCCCAAGGGAACACAACTGACCGGATTGAGTGCTATCCATTCAATTACATTATCTGGGTCAAATTGGCCAAAAAACAGCAAAATTGTCACAAAATCCAGAAATGAGTCCTAATGCCCTTCCTTTCTCAACGAATCTTAAATGTGGCCAAGAGAGAGTTTCACATGATCAGGGCCCTACAAACATTAAAGTACTGATTTTTGCCCTGATGTAAAGCTTTCCATCAAAAATATCCCCATCTGAAGGATTAAGCCCTGAGAATGTTTTTTTCTTTGGTACAAAATTGTGAAATTTTTAATTTCGTATAGGAGCAAATACGAAATTCGGCCTATGTTTTACATTTCAAAAAATGACAAATCAAAATCACCCTTTTTCTCCTCCTTGTAAGACAATTTCTATAACAAATAACAAGTTAAGAAAATCTATTGAGAGTCAAATCTATATGAAATACTTTATGACACAAATCAAAATCTCTCGTTGCACCTTAATGGGAACTGTACGATTACTTCCAAAGACTCAAATTTATTGATAGAGTGCTAGCCATATAAAATTGCACTTTTGACAGTCAAAATGGCCAAACAAGTTAAATTCTTTTTTTTTTCCCCCCCAAAATAACCTTAATTGGGAACATAAATTCGTTACTTTTCCAAGGGACAAGATTAATTAGTAAATAAGTTGCTAGCCATTAGATGAACACATTTTGGAGTCAAAATGTCAAAAAGGTAAAAAAAAATTGTCCAATATGGTAAAGCAGCCATATGGCCTCTTTTTTCTAAAAAAAAAGAACATAATTTGTTATCAAGTGAATATAATTCGGTGGATACAGTGGCGTGTATTCCAATTTACCCATTATTGTAGTCATTAGGCTAAGGATCTCAACGTTTTATGGTTAATATGTCAGAAAAACATCAAATTAAACTATATGTAAATGTGTGAGCAGCCCTTTGTCCTTAATGTGTATTGATTATCCATTAAATTTACATCCCTTAGGAAAATTCATCGGTAAATTAGAGGCATTAAATTTCCAATCCTCAGCTTTGAAGTTTCCCACAAATGGGTACAATTAGCGCCTATTACCCACTTGTCAAAATTGTTAATCGGCCATAATTCGCGTGACCAGAGTAAACATTAAAGTTCACAATGAGGTTTTTTTTGGCCCATTTTAATGCACTTTCCGGCAAACAACGGTTGGTGATGTGGTATAAAGAAATTAATCAAAAGTTGTTAGTTAAATGTCATTATTATGCTCTCTTGGACGGTTTTCGATAGTGCATGCACGAATGAATAAAATCACTAAAGAACGCATTTTCCCATTTTGGCTTTAATGCAATAATTACAATGTGAAAATATCTCCAATTTTGTTTTCTTTAAACTGCTCAATAATATGCTAATCACGGTGGAGTGTGATAATTTTTAATTTTGTGTAGGTGTTAATGAACAGGTCAAAACGATCATTTTTGTATTAACCCCCCCCCGAGAATTCGTTATAAAGCACCCGATGCCTTATAATTTTGTTACCATGGATAGCTATGGTCCTCCTCTTTATCTATTGATCCCAAACAAGTTTCTACATACGTATTATGGTTTCATAATGACGTCCCAAAGTCGCGTTGAGTCAGCCAAATTGGTAATTTTCCATAGAAGATAGGCGGAAAATCTGATTTTTGCGCTAAAATTGTATAGGAATATCGGATTATCATGCACTTTTCACTTCTAAATAATGCCAATTGACTAGTGTTATATACATAGAGTTTTTAGAGCGTTACTGTGCTAATAATTTTCAAAATGTACCATTATTCTTACATTTTTTTTCGCTAAAATGACAGGAAGGATAAGAAAATGATTACCCGAGCCTATTACCTGGAAGCTTTACGAAAGCTTTTTGGCATTTTTGCCCACTGGTGCGACCTGGAAGGGTTAAATGGGTTAAATTGTCCAAATGTCAATTTGCTCGGACATGGTTAGCAAAATCATTACAGGGTTCTCGTGTGTTAAGACTCTTACATTATTTAAGGATTAAATCCACCACTGAAACTATGGACCTGTAAATTCTACTCAGAATGGGACAAGCTTGATGGACATTTTAGCTGTTTAATATGATCAACTCGGGTTCCAAAATTTAAAACAAGAGGCAGCTCGCTAGGCCCTGATAGATCACGTGGTATAACGCATTAATACTAAACTTACAAAAAGACTTATGAGTAGCCTAGAGGAAATTCTCGTGAAATGAATTTCCAATTTAGAACCAGATTATAGAGGAGAAATATCAATGGCATATCAAAATTCATGGTACAAAACTGATTATAACATGTATGTAGTAATTGTGTTCATAAGAATGTGCACTAATAATTCCAAAAAAAACATTATTAGTTTGATTATTGTTTTTTTAATCAATTAAGTAATTTAGCGGATTTAGATGTAGTTAATTTGCCCCCATCCGAGGGAGATCTAGAAAAATCAACCACCCCTGGCACTAACGACTATATAATTCACCGGGTAATAATTAAAAATATGACAAGTTCATACGTTTTATCAATTGGTTTCTAATTTTAGTTGATTTTGATCAATTTTGGTGAAATTATCCTTTCTTGTCCAATTCGACTACCGAAAATCTATGATTGCCTAGCAGTCTATTTTTACCATGTGAATTATATCCCGTTGGATGGAAACGCATATATTCTTTGACCTACTGTGGCAAAAAGAAGGCATAATGTCAGAGTAAGACAAAGTGACAAAGTGATACGTTTCGTTTTTTCCCCCATTTTAATTGATTTTGATCAGTTTTGGATGAAATTTAGATCCTATTGATTCGCACTTTGAATCCGAAATTTTGTAATGAAATGGCTCACCGATGAAAAGGCAAAACACTTATATGACCTACTTTTGAAAAAGAGGGGCCCACTAGCTTTCCCTCATTCACACTTCATTATCACACTTTTTGGATTAGGGATTTAACCATTTTTGGGACAATTTTGACCTTTTTTGGCCATTTGACCCCAAAAAATTTGTAAATTTTAAGGGCTTCCACTATATTCACGTAAATATGACTCCTTTTAAAGGTAAATATACATGTTCAGATAGATTATTGAAGAAAGTAATGAATTTCGACTGATTTAACCTTTTTTGCGACAATTTTTGTTGTGACCGTTTTGGCCTTTTTTACCATAAAATAAAAAAGTTAGAAGGCCCCCAAACCACCCCATAAGTTGTGTAACACCCCATATGGTGGTATGAATGAATCCACTAGGTTGGACTTTGTAACAAACAACGCCGTCTCAAAAACTTCATATTTGGTACCTTTGGCCGCGCCAGTCTAGTACATGCAGGACACATACCTGCAGATATCAAACTGCAGAGTCAAAAGGGAAGGATTTGGAAAGATGGCAGTATTGGCAAGGAGAAATATTACCCGATTTCGACCATAAGCAACGGAAAATTGGATTTTCATTGGTACAACAGCGTTGCCCAAGGTCCATGAGCCATGGAAGTAATCAACATGACAATGGGGCCCCTATGCAACTAGGACCCTACTAGGATGGACAGTACAGGTGTGAGAAGAGAGCACACAAAGAAAGTGAATAGGATTAAGATTGGACGTGTTGAAGATCAGTTTTGAAGTTAGACCATAGGAGTTCATTGGAAGATTTTCAGATGAGAGGGCCGGAAAATGCGTTATACAGGACAGACAATTTATGGGACAATGTCTCCACATCGAGCAACAAAGGGCGACCCTTTGCAGTGGAAGTATGTTGAGACATCTGGCAAATCCTGCAGATTACTGCTCCAGAGGTCTCACCGTAGACAAATTCATCAAATGTGATAGATGATTTAATGGACCAGAATTTCTCTGCGAGGCCAGAAGATCATGGCCACAGCCAATGTGTACCAAATGTTGACCTATCCAAGATACTGAGGTTAAGAAGAGAGATAAAGAAAACAAAGTTGCAGCAGTGCGTACAGAAGAATGGATGGACCCCGAAATAAACTGTTGGGGTACATCTCTCATGGTACTGTGTTAGATTATGGCAGTTGTTGGATCCTCAGTGTCAAAGAACAAAAAGAGCAAAAATTGCATGTACCAGAGCAGAGCAATCAAATGCAGAGCTAAGTTAGACAAGAAATTGCATGCCACGAAAAGCCACCAAGAATGATCAAGATAGAAACCAGTAAAACATGATCACCGACTTTAGCTGATCTACAGGAAGCAGAGAATGCAATCATAAAATGTGTCAACAAACAGCCATTCCCAGAGGAGGAAATAAAGAACCTTAGGAAACCTGCAAAGGAACACAGATGCTAAAGACCAAAGTAGCATCAAAGCCACAAACTGTGTTAGAAGCGGTCGGTCAAGTAGCCTTTCCAAGCTCAATCAATCATGATGGATGGAACATTTGAGAGTGGTGGACGCTTGCCCAAATCAGCCTTAACTGAGGAAAACTAAGTTTCGCCATAAAGAAATCATGTGTCACTGATATGATTTTAGAGGATATTCATCACTCAGTTGGTCATAGCAGAAGAAATCACAAGTCTCCACAAGAAATACTGGGTATATCAGCAACGCAGCCGCTGAGAATCATCACCATGCTTACCGTGTAGAAGAAATAAAGCCGAAGAGTTGGAGAACAGATTATGGCGGACTTGCCAGCGTAAGGCTTATACCTGAGGACCCCCGTTTACTAGGGTGTGCCTAGGATATTTTGGACATTTAAAGTTGACGCGTGGAAGACTCTAAATTAAAAGTATGTGTGGTTTTGAATCCATCAATTATTGAATTGATGGATTAATGTCATCGAGAGCGGCGTTTTAATATGTTCGGATCTTGTTAGCGAAACTAGTCAGCCGTTTTATGTCAGTTCCGCCGGAAAATTCGGGCAAAATGTTCGACTTGGTGGTGGGCCGTGTGCGTAGGAATATTTTTTAATTTTAGTGACGGCCAGTAAGGTGTGGGGGGGGGTTTTCTGCCTTTTTCGGGCATCTTTTGATGCCTCGCTTGTCGTTTTCTTACTAAAACCAATGGTTTGTGTGCAGTGTTTAAGCGGTGCAGCGGGGTATCTGCGTCCGAAAATGTAATGTAATTAGTGCTATAGATACTACCCTGGTGCTTCCAAGTGCTACAAGAAGTGGCAAGGACAGCGGTTTTCAATACGATTGCACTGGGAGTATAAGCACATTTGCAATCTACTGCAGCCGCCCTTGGAGTGTCCAGTTCAGTGACTTCTACCTACCGCCCTTGAGCAGAGTTAAACCTCTTTGTCAAAGTACCCTGTACAAGATAAGGGTACTTAAGCGTGATGCGGTAAATGTGATCGTTGCGTCTATGTAAGGACCCCGCCCATTCTGGATGACGCGCGCCGTACCTATTAAAGGTACTTTGATAAATTAGTATAGTGTAAACACACCCTGGACGAGAGCCACAAAAGATGTGAAGGCGGCTTTGTGATTGTAAAACAAGCAGTTAAGATATCGACGAAAATCGACGAACAGCTCAAGTACTATGATTAACTCCACGATGGCGAATGGCTAAATAGCGAGTTGTGAAATGGCGAGTTGAGTTGGTGGGCAAGTTGAGGAGCGAGTTGTAGGGCCGGAGTTGTGATCCAACATGTGAGCGATTACAACAATAGGGGGTGAGCAAAGTACAACAAGGTGGTGGCGAGTTACAATAAGGTGGTGGCGAGTTACAAACAAGGTGGTGGGCGAAGTTACAATAAGGGGGTGGCGAGTTACAACAAGTGGCTGTGAGTTTACAAGGTGAGGGGAGTTACCGACGGTGAAGCGAGTTACGACAAGGTGCTGGTGAGTTAAGCCGAGTTGCCAGAAAGTTACAAGGTTGTGAATTAGGACAAGGTGCAATATTGAAGTAATGACAAGATTGTTGGTTTAAAATTATGTATTTTGTTTACTGGCAAATTAACATTATACAT